>JACCPG010002363.1:0-77129 GCA_016069955.1 Drepana arcuata | reverse complement strand
ATCACTGTACTTAAGTTCAGAAAAAACTCATTGGTACAGTCGGGATTCGAACTTGCGACCTTTGCGTCGCAGGCAACTGCTCGAACCACTCGGCCACCACGGCTATATAGATACATATATACATAAATACATAGGACATCCAAGACTAAGGTACAGATACTCGTGTTCATCACACAAAATATCTGCCCTCAGCGGGATTCAAACCCGCGACCTCACGTTTCGCTGTCAGGAGCTCTAACCACTAGACCAGACGGTCGTCAATTTCATACGTGCTCAACGGTTTCGAGTACTCTTGTCGTTCCCGTCCTTAATATAATATGATGTTTGTATAATAGTTTTTGGGTTTGGGGTTTTTTTAACTATCCTCACGCCTTCCCACAAGCGTCCCCGAAGGGTAGGCAGAGGTGTATACCCACACACCCACTTACCGCCAGAGAAATGTTTTTATGTGATTTTACATTATATTGTGTGTGATATTAAAATAAACTTTCCTCAGAACTTGTTTATTTGCAATCTTTAAAATTAAAAAACTAAAATAATAAAGAATTGTCTTTTATATTTCAAAAACAAACGTAATAGGCACAACAACCTACCAAGATTTGAATTCTACAAACATTACTCACAGAAAATCGAACCTTGCAATACACCCCTGATAGGGATAGACTCTGCTTTCACTCTGAGTTAGAGCGAGATGCGACCCGCCCCGCCCCCTTTCTTAAGGGTAGCTCTAGGCTGGGGTGAATGGACTGATATTAGGTAATTGGATACCACGTGCAACCGAATTGTATTATTGGGCACAGCAGTTGGGAAGGTGGATTTTCGTATTGTATTCGCTAGCACATTTGTTATTGAACTGATATTGTATTCGTTACCAAATACCAAATTATTGGAGTTTGCAAGGGATCATGTCCAGTGGCGTTATGGCTGAGTGGTTTTAGTAAAATGTTGAAAAAGATCGAATTCCGACTATACAGTGATTGAAAACATCGAGATGCCAATTCATCGACGTTTAAGAACTAATTCAATTGCTTATGTACCTATAGTCGTGGTTGCAAAATTGCAACGGACTCGCCATCTGTAAGGTTGGCACGTAAAGGCCTGATAGTCTCTTTCGCTTCATCCACATTAATTAGTCTTTTCATACATAATAGCAATTTCAAAGTACTTTTGAAACTTTTATATGATATCTTAGGACCGGCTCGCACAATTTTGCACAAATGTTTCAAAGGCTGCAATGAAAGGAACCTACTTAAAATATATACATATATATATATATATATATATATATATATAACATTAAAAGGTGTATTTCATTTGACTTAATTTTCGTATGATCATCTGCTGTAGGTAACGATAAGGTGAACCATAGAGAATCGAACTACAGTTATTTTAATTCATTACTATTTTCTAAGGCGACGCGCACCAGTCCGTCCCCGCTGGTGCGAAAAATTCTGCACAGTGCGGCGATGGGGACCGCCACCCATCACGCGGAGTGCCTCACGGCGGGAAGTGGAGTATGGAGTGTAGGATGGGTGTATGGAATGTAAGAGGAGGTATGGCTGATAAGATGAACGAATTGATCGATGTTATGACAGAGAGCGAGTTAGATGTTGTGTGCTTGTCTGAAACCAAGCGGAAGGGTAGTGGAGTAGACGAGCTCCCGGGCGGGAGTTTAGTGCTGTGGTCAGGAGTGGCAAACACCAAACACGCCTGCCAGGGAGTGGGAATTCTACTATCCAGCCGCTTGGCAGAATGTATGATAAGTTATGATGCGGTGAGCCCCAGACTTATTTGGGCTCGCTTTAAAATAGGCCTTACCCGACTGTTTTTAGTCGCGGTATATGCTCAGGTGGCCTCAGCGGACACTTGCGACCTGAATAAGTTCTGGGAATGTGTGAGTAATGTTCTAGAGACGAAAGAAGGGAATGAAAAGCTGATTATTTGTGGTGATCTGAATGGATGGGTCGGGACAGCCCGCAAGGATTACGAGGCAGTACTCGGCAAGTATGGTGATAAGAGAGTGAACGAGGCAGGCAAGCTGATATTAGATGTATGCATGGAGAGAGACCTTTTTGTAGCGAACACCATGTTCGACCACAAAAGGATTCATCAGTATACATGGGAACGGAAAAATGAGCGAAGCATGATAGATCTGTTTCTAATAGATCAGCGACTCAGAACACAGGTGATGGACACCAGGGTGTATAGGGGAGCTGACCTGGGAACGGACCACTTCCTAGTTATAACTAGGATAGGGGTCTGTTCGCGGGCTGGCGATCCCGCGCTGGGGGTCCCTGTTCTGCAGTCGCAGACCGCATCAAAAGCTGGAGGCTTCAAGATGCGGCTATTAGAGACAGATATCAAGAAAGGGTATCTGAACAGCTAGCCTGTCCACCGAAAGATGTGTTTGAGAGTGTCGATGTTTGTTAGCAGTTCCTTAAGTCCAGCATATTATGCGCCGCGAAAGAGGTTTGTGGCATTTCGAAAGGGCGGACAACCAAAAATGGCGATGGTTGGTGGGATGATGAAGTGAAAGAAGAAGTTAAAAAGAAGAAGGATGCAAGGCAAGACATTTGGCTATGTCCAGCTCAAGTGAGAGTATGAAAGAAAAGATGAAAGAAAAATACCGCCTGCAAAAAAATCGTACGAAAGAGATAATAGCTCAGAAGCGTGAGAGGTTCCAAATGACTGTAGACGAAAAACTGTCACAGAATTTCAAGGACAATGCAAAACTTTTTTGGAGAGAAGTTAAGAAGTCCAGAAATTGTGTTACAGCTAGTAGTAGGATGAATGTGATTTTCTCGAAGGACAATAACATACTGACTGACAAAACAGACGTCCTCCGGCGATGGAGTGAATTTTACAAAGATATGTATGATGATGATGCCGCTGATCTACTCACAGAGCTGCCTCCAACAGAATCTGTCGAGGATCCTATAGCGGATAAAATAAGTATGGGAGAGATTGTAAGTGCGATAAGAAGTCTGAAATGTGGAAAAGCTGCGGGAATAGATGGGATTGCGGCTGAGATGATCAAGTACGGTGGACCAGCGGTCTGGGACGTCATCTATTTGCTATGCAATCTTTGCTGGGAAAGGGGTGATGTTCCGGACGACTGGAGGCGAGCAGTCATCGTGCCTTTCTATAAAGGAAAAGGATCACGATTGGACTGCTCAAACTACAGAGCCATCAGCTTGGTCAGCTTAGCTAGTAAAGTGTATACGAAGATCCTGACGATAAGAATGCAAGAGCGATCCGAAAGATTTCTCTGGGAATCCCAAGGTGGATTTGGACCAGGAAGAGGATGTATGGATCAAACCTTCTCGCTTCGCGGAATCGCGGAAAAGTTTTTGGATATTAACCAAAAGGTTTTCTGCGCTTTCGTCGACTTGGAGAAGGCATTTGATAAAGTCGTACGAAAGGAACTCTGGGACGTGTTGCCTGGATATGGAGTGAGCAGTTCCCTACTGCATGCCGTGAAATCACTCTATAGTGATAGCGGGGCGTGCGTTAGGGTTAATGGTGAGATGTCGCCCTGGTTTGATGTGAAGTCGGGGGTCAAACAAGGGTGTATCATGTCTGCCTGGCTGTTCATTATATATCTAAATAACTGTCTGAGAGCACTAAGAACGAACGGATGTGGAGTGAAAATGGGAAACTTAGTGGTCAACTGCCTATTATACGCCGATGACGCGGTTTTACTGGCGTCATCAGAGGGCGAACTGCAGTCACTAGTTACCATAATGAAAGTAGAATGTGAAAAGAAGGGGCTGCGCCTAAACGCTGGCAAGACTAAGGTTCTGGTATTCGAAAGAGATGAACAAGTGACCGAGTGTGCTATATCGGTAAATGGGCGAATTCTAGAGCAAGTGAATGAATTTGTATATCTTGGAAGCATGTTCACACGAGATGGAAAGTATGAAAAGATATTGAAAGAAGGATAACTGCCGGAAATAAGGTGAATGGAGCCATGTCGGCGTTGATGGGCAGTAAAAGTCTGAGCAAGAATGCTCGAGTTGCTGTCCACAACGCGATATTGGTACCTACCTTATTGTATGGCAGCGAATCCTGGGTATGTCAGAGGAAGTATGAAAATAGCTTGAATGCAGTCGAGATGCGATCTCTTCGAAAAATGTGCGGCGTAACGATATTAGATCGAATCCGCAATGAAGAGATTCGCAAATCAACTGGCGTGAATGAGGGCGTGATTGTAAAGATGAAGAAAGGCATGTTACGTTGGTTTGGACACCTAGAAAGGATGAGTGAAGAAAGATTGACGAAACAGATATACAAAGCAAAAGTGTGTGCAAGAAGAGGCAGAGGAAGGCCACGTTCGAACTTCCTGGATCAAATAGATCGGACTCTGAAGGACGGGAACGTTAAGAGTACTCGAAACCGACGAGCATGTATGAAGAGACTGATGAATGTGGACGAAGCGAAAGAGGTATGTAAGTCTAGAGAGAACTGGCGCTCTATACTCTCTGCCTACCCCGTTAGGGACTTGGCGTGATGATATGATGATGATGAGAATTTGCGTATTTGTTAAAATATGTAATTAATTATTTTTATATTATTTATTATCAAAGCTTAGTTTTACCTGATAATAAAATACGCTGTAAATTAGACACCGATCCCTCACAAAATGTATGGAAATTGATAAAGATAGAAATTTGTCTGTTTTTATTATTGTTTAGGGAATTATAATTAATTTTCTTTATAAGATCCTAAAATGACGAAATGAAACCTCTATTTCGCAAGATATGTGATTTTCCAACCTCCATTTCGTCACTTAGCCGGATGTTAAAACTAAGTCTTTGATGTATTCGTCTTCCGGGGGCCCTGAGGTACAAACCCCCGGAACATGTTCAGGCAAAGTCGTGGAGAGAACCGCGGAGGTTTGCGTAAACACTGTATATCGTCTGATTACAAGGCGAGAGACGACGGTTGAAATATTTCAAGGTATCCCCTTGAAAAAAAGGTCTTACGTTACTGTAGTTAAGAGATAGCTTGAGAGAGAGCTTGTAAGACGAGTCCTTGTTTCTAAGATTATGCGTAGTGGCGGCTGTACGATAGGCAATTTGAGTTTCCATGCCCCAAATGATTAAATATATGAATAAACCTAATGCTAGATCACAACACTTACTATCGCTATATAATCGCACCGTAGTTTATTCCCAGTCAATGGTGATTGTTAGTAAATATATTAGAAAAGGGTCAACAACTCGCGAGCGATACTCATGCTGATGCAACCGTCCATAGGTGGCGCTTACCATCAGGCGGGCCGTGTGCTTGATAGTCATCCTAGTGGTTTTGATAAAAATAAAAGGGAATGATCGCAGAGTGTTGCCTCGTAACACGTTGTATGAACCATTTGGTGCAAACTCAGTCATTACGTAAACATAACATAATGAGACGTATGAGTGGTCACTGACCTTGGCCTCCAGGCACTCGAGGTTGACGACCCCGCCCGCCTCCAGCGTTTGCTGCAACAAAGATGATGGTCCTCATTAGCGTAGCAATTAAGACATTGGGCAATACCCATTAAATGCACTGCTAAATAATATCGTGTCCTCGCTGCGCAAGCGCATGCATATATGTAACTCCTGTCAAATAGACAAGAATGTATTGACGTAGAATTGAAAGTTATGCTAATTCTAAAATATTATGATTAATATCAAACGGAAAGTAGAATTTCAGGCATCACTAGTTAGTATTAGTTAGAAAAGGCATTATTATAAAGATACATATACTTAAGACGAGATAAAAGTTCACAGTAAAAAGTGCTCCATATATCTCCGCTATAAGCTTATATAAGTGAGTCGATACGATAATCGACATCACGAAGTGGATTGGCGGTTTGAATGTCGGGTAACGGTGTTGATGACCATTGCGAGTTGGAAGAAATATACACAATGTATTTAATCAATTTAAAGTGTTCGCATTATTAGGGTTGACCGTCGTTACCTCGATGTCAAGCGAGCAGCTGAAATGGGCACGGCAAAGAATCTGACGTTCAAAAACAGATTCTGAGTAACTCTCTTGTCATCATCATCAGGGTAGTATATCCTCACGGGTAGTATGTCACCATAAAAAAAACCCGAAGTGAACGTTTTTGGTGACGTAACTCAGTCATCTTTGTAAATAAAATGTGATGAAATCGTTTGTCTTACCGTTGATGAGAGCAAAGATCGCATCCGATTAACAAATTTAAGGTTAAGGATTGCGAGAGACCACACACAGCTACTTCGAGAAGAATTACAGCACAATTTATGCTATATATCTTTCTTTTACGGAATAAAGGATTTATGTTTGATATACACTTAGGTATGTAAAATCATAGCTCGGATATTTTTCACCCCCTCGTTAACGGTGCGGCCACAGTTATATTAGCTTTACAAACAAAATCTTACAGTTTTACTTACTGTTAAAATCTGATACGAAACCAATAACCGTTACTACGTTAATTACCAATTGGGCACTAATTACCTTGAGCCTGCTCAATTAAATTGGGGCAAATCGATGTATCGCTCATTACACAGATTATCAGCTCGTGATGATAGGCAGGGATCGCATTACAAGCGGCGCGATAAGCAGTCGCGTGGAGATAAACTACATTTAACATTTTTCGTTATTACTACTTGTTTACTTCTTTCCACAAGGATCCCATAATAATAGCCAATTTTCGCCTGGACGTAGTCTATGCGTTGAGATAGTGTCCTTCCCCTAGGCACGTTTTTTAGTATTGCGCTTTCGTTAAGCTTGTGGTGTCCCGATCTCTGTAGCTTAGTCTTGAAAACTTCGTTTATACGGACGGAGTTATGAATCTAAATTATTACTGGGAAACCCCGAATACTGATGTTTGTAAAATGAGAGCCGCGGTTTTCGTGTGCAAATTCAAGGTTGCAGGTTCATTTCCGATGCCCATAAGTTTTTAATAACTGTTTGAAATGGAGTGATTCAAAAGTAAACTTGCATACGTTACAAAAGCATTTTTTAAACTACGACTGTACAGTCGCGTTTGAGAAAAATAAATTAAGTCGTACATCCAATACTGTAATCAACATTACCTTGTTTAAACAAATAACTGAGTTAATAAGTAAATGTTAACTTCTTCGCATTGTTTGTAAATAGTAAGTGTATCGTGGGCGTGTTTCAGAGCGAATCATTATATTCCTGTAGCAAATTTCACGTTACAATTGCACTCACTCATTTGTTTCTTCGTTGTTGATTTTTCTGTAAACAATTAGATATCGCAGGGGTTGCATGTTGAACACTTTCTCCATAATTTTGGAGAGGATGAAGGTGATCGCGATCTGCCTGTAATTCGACGGGTCTGATCTATCACCCTTTTTGGGCACTGGGTGCACGTGGGCGGTCAGAGGGCAGACACCAATATTTTGTGTTCATCTTCACGATAGCTGAACGGGGAGAGGTACGTAGTAGTATATTTTAGGTTACAATGTGACAGATGGCGAGTCCAGTCCAGGCCGTTACTCATTTCTTCTCAAACGTGTTTAGGTTTCCTCTCAATGTTTTCCTTCACCGTCAAGCTTGTGGTTTGACTAATCACTATACTTAAGTTCTGAACAACTAGAATAGGTACTTATTTATATTGAAACCCGAGATGCTCGAGTCATTCGCACTTGCAGGGTTTTGTTACCCGATTGGGATATGAGAAGCAAATTATTCACACAATGCCAGTACTCAGAGCCTAAGTCCGCTCGGTCACCGCATCCTGTGCGGAGCCTCGAGACGTAAGTGATTTTAATCCTTCATGCAACGGGACTTGCAGTTATTTTGTGTCACTCGTTAACTTCTAAGATTCACATAAAACTTCAATTTATTGTAATGATCTATATAACGGCCAGTAATACCGCTATCAAATTTGCCTTATCAAGATTAATGCCCACTCGCAGTTTTCATAATTTGTAGTTAATAATCCAATAAATTTATTCCTGGTGTTATCTGTTATTGAATCATTCTGTGTATAGAAATATATATATATATTCTATATATATATATATATATATATATATATATATATATATATAGATAAGAATATATGTTCATTTACTATCGCTCTGGATACTATATCTCGATTACCAATTCACAGCACTAAAAGCTCGATAAACTAATGAGCAAATTGATGGCAAAACAGTGGGTACTGCTTTGGTTGGACCAACCGATTTTTAAAAGCCTTTGGATTATGAATGCATACCATAATGCTCTCTATCCGTAACACGATCAATTGTGTGCTCATCTCTACATAAGCAGTCCGACTGTTAACTGTGACATACAAAGCCAATCTGAAGTTATTAGTTAAAGAACAACCGGAACGTAGTCAAAGAGCTGAACCCGCTGCATGCAATTAAAATCCCCATTTGTAAATGTCATAGACGCGCGCCGATTGCTGTCACACAACTGTCACAATGACGGTTAGATTTACCACCTGTCTGTTATTGACAGCTGATGAGATAATGTTTAGGGCTCTTCGGGGCTATAAATTACCTGCACTTTACTGTAATTATGGTGTCGCGCGATAAACTTGTATGTGTCGTTGCAGTATAGAATGTAATTCTATGTAGGATGGCAATGCAGAGACTTCCATCGTCGTCATTCACCTGGACTGTTCACCACTAGGAGAATCTTACTTGTCTATATAAATGGGTGCCTATATGTCTTTAGATAGCGATATATTTTTTTTTATTAACCCTCTATATCCCTCCTCTCTGACCAATTCATCGGCTGCATATTCCTGCCTCCATTCTCTTCTTGCACTTCCACGTTTGCGCGTCATGTTTAGTTCGTAGTTTGTTAGTTTTGTAGTTAGTTTAACCCACAACTCACCCATCTTGCTAAATAATGCTTACGATGGCTAAGCCTCAACACCATTTTGTAAGTACAATAACAATGCTATAAGGCCCCACAGAGTGGGTCGGCCGCTAGTGAATCATACTCGTGGTTACCTTGTGTTACTGCACCGTGTAAACAAGCTATTATAATGGAGGTATAATAAGCTTGCTATTAGCTTAGCTTTAGAGAAGTTTTGTAAATATTCTTTCCCACATTGATACGTGTTGATAACAGGGGTTGGTTGTTGGGTCTAGTGGATTGAATTTGTCGACATTAAAAAAAATTGGAAGAATGTGAACACATTTTCCTTAATTTCATTCCTTTCTTCATGTCTGTTATACTGTTAGCAAGGAACTGTATCCAAGGGCATACAATTGCCTAGGCGTATACAGTCTTTGCCAGTACGTTTAAAATTCTCCCATTGTGCACAATTGCCTTAAACGCGAGGCTACATTAGCGTATGTGTTGTGTTGTTTAAAACTGTGGGTGAATACTGAATACTTTATTAAAATAAAAACACATCGCTTGAAGTAAGCCGGCGAGCTTTGGAAAAATCGCAACCTCGAGCTCTCTTGAATGTAGCGTGTAGTAACGCGGCCAATACGTTGACAGAATATATATAATGCTACAATCGTAACACTCGATGTCCGTCGTTTACATAGATTCTTATTTTCTATTATACTTCAATCTCCAGTACTCCAATATACATAAAGATTTTATCAAATAGGTTCATCAATATGGTTTCGATTCTCGACGAAAGACCAGATCTTAATCTTACCAAGGAAGCCGAACGCTGCTGCTTGTTCAGATCATTCTGGCTGCGGCTGCGGTCTTCTCCGACATCTGAGAACTGGCCGGACTTGCGGGTACTGGAAATAAATATATACCATTACACGCACATTTGTTACCAACTCTACCTTGCGTTATCGACATCCTTAATACGATAACATTTACAACAACTTTTTTTTTATACCTGGGACAATTCCACACAAATTGACCTAGTCCCAAATTAAGCAAAGCTTGTGTTATGGTAACTAGACAACGATACATTTACTTATATAGATAGATATATACATAATACTTTTAGAAGTATCGCGGATTTGAAAACTGATCGATTAATTTCCACAATTTCGTATCTGTTAATATCGATTAACCATCTGTATCTGGTATCAACCCAATATGTTAAAGGTGCAATATTTGCAACCCGAGCTGGATCACAGCACCGCACCCCAAGGTCCTCAAACTGGGTTATTGTGAAAATACGTACTCTGATACTTTTTACAACCTTCGCACGTCGCCTTGTGTTTCATAGAAATCTAGGTTCGCATTACCGGCGCGAAGGTCGAGTAAGACGATATTTTTCTAATTATCTCAGTTTCGTATTAAGTTTGATGTGGCATAAAGAGAGGTATTAGCCAATTGTTAAATTTACCAACCTAAAAAAACATCCTATACCTATATACGGTAACTAATGCAATTAAATTATCTCTCTACTCCCTTTGCCTACCTGCGAGGGAGTCTGGGTATATATGTACTATAAAGCCCTTTACAGTTGAATAGATACGAGTATATAATGATCAAGGGGGTCGTTATATCCTCGATATCATCAAAACGGAATAGCGAAATGATATAAGCCCACCATCACAGCCCGGGAAACATTAACAACTCGGCTGAGACCCGATTTGCCCACGCAGTGCATTCCTGTATGGTAATCGAAGAGATTTGCACTCCTTATGCTATGCGAATATAGTATTACATAGTAGTTTCTGATAAGAATGGACGATATACATGGTGCAACAGACAATCAACCCTAGTTGAGTACGAGCACGATATTATCGCTCCATATACATTTAAGAGAAGAGCCGTGGTGGCCGAGTGGATCGAGTAGTTGCCTGCGACGCAAAGGTCGCAAGTTCGTACCCCGACTGTACCAATGAGTTTTTCTGAACTTAAGTACAGTGATTAGTCACACCACGAGCTAAACGGTGAAGGAAAACATCGAGAGGAAACCTACATACGTCTGAGAAAAAATTCAAAGGCGTATGTATAGTCGTGCTGGATCTGCCATCTGTCACGTTGGCACCTAATATACCTCTGGCGGAAAGTGGGTGTGTGGGTATTACCCATACACCTCTGCCTACCCCTTCGGGGACCCTTGTGGGAAGGTGTGAGGACATATTATATATTATTATTATATACATTTAAAACTAGTTATAAAACAAATACTAGTTAAAAAACACCGCTGATTGATTCAGGTATGCTCATCACCCCAGCCTGGTGATGATCTCATATGACATAATAATCGTAAGAGTAGGTACCTAGAGGCAAGCTTGCGGTGCGCGCGCCTGCCGCCGCTGATCATCGACAGCGTGCTCATCACCGCCGACATGGTGATGCCAGTCTGGTGATGCACTCATGTGACCTGCGAACAGTACAAACCGTTGTGATTTAAATATAATAGGCGCATCTCAGTATCGTTTGTTATAAATCTGACATATTATTAATCAAATCAAATAATCAAACACCTAACCGTATTTGCCACGCCGCATGGCAAGATACGAGTCACCCTTCCTGTGAGCGGTAGGGTCCCATGATTGTCCTTTATATTAACAGTTGAATATATTAATATAATTGTACGTTAAATGCCTCATTACGTATCATAACATCGTGTTATGCTAGAACAGAGACGATTACTATCTATTTAACAATTTAATGGCCGTAAAAGTTTTACGACCGGTATTTAGTACAAGTAAAAAGATATAATATTATGCAAAGCAAATTCTTTATCTGTTCGTACTATACGTAATAAATAATTCTGAGGTGATAATATTCTTTCTAATTTCATTTTCAATATAACATATATCTTAACTACCCTATGTGTATTAAAAGCCGTGGAGCCGAGTGGTTAAAGCAGTTGCCTACGACACAAAGATCGGAAGTTCGAATCCCGCCTGAACAATGAGTTTTTCTGAACTTAAGTACAGTGATTATTCTCACCATGAGCTTTACGGTGAAGGAAACATCGAGAGGAAACCTGCATACGTCTGGGAAGCAATTCAAAGGCGTATGTTTAGTCGTGCTTGAGTAACGGCGATGGACTCGCCATCTGTCACGTTAACACCTAAATATATCTCTTGCGAAAAATGGGCGTGTGGATACTACCTATACACTTCTGTCTACCCCTTCGGGGACCCTTGTGGGAAGCGGTGAGGATATATAACTACCCTATGTGAAAACAGCCGCGAAATCATATATCAGTGGCGATAACAAAAATAATTTGATTATGAAGAAACTAGCTATGCCACGTGTTTCAACCCGCGTGAAAATCGACTTCATTAGTATAATTTTATCTAGGTTTATTATCTATTCGTGTCTATAGTCTTCTATTCGTATCAGACATTAATCTTCGGATAGCTTAGTTCGAATTTAGAACATAGGACTTTTTGAATAATCTATCAGTGCAGGAGGAGTGCTGACACTTGTGGGCAATTAGTTTCGATGATCAATTACTTTTCGCCTTCACATTTATGTTCATTGTGATGTTGTCCGTTATTTGTGAAATAGTCATGAAGGTCTAAACGATCGGATACTTAAAGCTCTGTCTGCTAATTACAACTTCTGTTCTCTTCACCTTTATACATGCACAATATTATACGGTCCAAGGCGTATGTATAGTCGTGCTTGAGTAACGGCGATGGACTCGCCATCTGTCACGTTGGCACTTAAATGTACCTCTGGTGGAAAGTGGGTGTATGGGTATTACCTATACACCTCTACCCCTTCTACGCCCAGCCCTTCGGGACCCTGTGCTTGCCATGTCACGGCCCAATCATTTGTAAATAGCTCGAGGACGATTTGTTACCAATGACAAGTAGTATTTATGTCTCCTAGAACAATGCAATTACAGCAGCGGTACTGTGCTCGGCAAAGGTATATTGAAGCGAGTAAATGATAGCCTAGATGCCTCGCCGCCGCAAACACCGTACTAATGTAGCGTTAAGTATGGGCTAAGCCCTATAGCTCGGCTGGATGATATGCCTGCACTGTTCCACGGCATGCCTCTACGAATAAAATATGTTTGTGACTAATTTATATATAAGTAAAATAAAGTCGGGTTATTTACACCATTTATAACCCAAGAACAGAAGGATATATTTTGAAGATCTTTTATTTGTTTGGATAATAATTATTGTGAATAGGGGCTGCGACTGGAGGCGGGTCACATAAGCCTGCTTGTCTGTACCCTACTACTTGTATTTTTGCATTGTTCTATTCAATCGGTACAGTCGGGATTCGAAATTGCTGTCTTTGTGTTGCAGCCAACTGGAACTATTCGGCCACCACGGATTTTTCAAATTAAGAGTTATTCTTAAAAACTATTATATATTAAGTGATTAGTCACACCACGAGCTTTACGGTGAAGGAAAACATCGAGAGGAAACCTGCATACGTCTGAGAAGATATTCAAAGGCGTATGTATAGTCGTACATGAGTAACGGTGATGGACTCGCCATCTGTCACGTTGGCACCTAATATACCTCTGGCGGAAAGTGGGTGTGTGGGTATTACCTATACACCTCTGCCTACCCCTTCGGGGACCCTTGTGGGAAGGCGTGAGGATATATATTTAAGAGTTATTCTGATGATTCTAGATTTGTCAGTATTGTTACACGCTTGACAACAAAGGTTTACAATTCTATAAATATCCTCAGAAATAAGAACAAAGGTTGGACATTCCCTCCTTATAAACAAGCAAAGCCGTAAGTTTAAAAGAATTATCAGCTTGAGTAGACTCAATTTACATCAGCACTTTTATTTTCCTTGTCAGGGCATGTCATGTCTGTCATGTCTATCGCAGAGATGCGAATAATAGCGTCGACTTCACCAGTCATACTTTAATTATTATATATACTCAAGAGATGAGTTTTCATTCACGTTATTATACATCGGAGATGCAAGGGCTGACAACGATTAGAAAGCATGTTGCTTTTAGTTACGTTTTTATGTTCTAGGTGCCATATGAAGCAGACTCAGAGAGTAGGAAATTGATCTGATTTGTTATTAACAATTTCTTATCACTAGGTATTATAATACAATGTCGCGCCGTCCGACTGCTTGTTCCCGATAAACGGATACTGAAAGGATTTTCATGCGGTTCTTTCCAAAAGACAGAATAATTTATGAGAAAGTGTATTACAATATATATTAGACTAATATACATACATACATACATACATACATACATACATATCAGCACGCCGAGCAAACTTATTTGCCTTTTTTTATTTTATTTCCCTAAACATTAGACTAAGTATAAAAAAAATATTATCAAGATACCAACGTAAAAATTGCGTAATAGTACAGAAAATGTAAGCCGAAGATTAAAATAGATAACCAGGTGAAAAGAATGAAGTAATAAAGTCGCCGATTACACAGGTTGTTTAAATTAAAGATTACCGCAATAAGGCATGTTCAAGTCCAGCGGGGAAGCTGATACGAGTGGGTGCGTGATTCATGTTATTATAGGGCGGGGGACAACCCTGGGCAATGGCCGTCAATGCAGGTGAGCACCTTGTAACGTCAACGTCATTATTCTGTACTCGATGGTAAGTATTCTATCTAGAGTCGGTACACAATTAATCCAACTGCTGATGCTGACAGTTTAAGGGGATGGTAATATGCAGAACGAAAATATGATGAAGTATTATAGCAAATAGGTATATAGTCATGGTTGACTTCGTGGGAAGGCAGATTAAAAAAATATTAACAGAAGTTTATGTAAATCCAGATATATATATATATCCTCACGCCTTCCCACAAGGGTCCCCGAAGGGGTAGGCAGAGGTGTATAGGTAATACCCACACACCTACTTTCCGCCAGAGGTATATATATTAGGTGCCAATGTGACAGATGGCGAGTCTATCGCCGTTACTCAAGCACGACTACATACGCCTTTGAATTTCTTCTCAGACGTATGCAGGTTTCCTCTCGATGTTTTCCTTCACCGTAAACTGTATATATAAACTGTATCAAGAGGTTTTTGTTTTTTTATTGAACGTGCTAATATTTGAAACTAATAATATTAGTTGTTGCATAGCTAAAGAAATTACGATTCATAAAATTATTATAGCATTTAAGTACGTCGTTCTGATCAAGTGGTTGCAGTAGCCGCCTGCAACTATTGCTAGTTCGAATCACAACTGTAATAATGAGTTTTTTTTATTTAATTACGATGAATTATAACATCGCGTGTTTTATGGTGGGAAAACATGGAGAAGAAATCTGCACACGCCGTAGAAGAAATTAAAATATATATGTAGTCGTTATTGAGAAATGGCGATGGATTCGCTATCTGTCACGTTGGCACCAAAAAACTTCGGTGACAAGTTGGTACACACCCACTATTTTATATCCTCCCTCTTATATTGGGCATTACATACGTCTGTCATCCCCATCCTGGACCCATGTGGGAAGGTGTGAAGATGAGTAATATTTTAAAATCAGATATTCACTACCCTGTTTTTGCCATCAGGTCCGTTCCCATAATGCGTATCTAGGGAGGGTAGGACGCACATCGTCGGTTTATTTCAAATCGATACCTATCGATAGTCCATATCATGTCGGCGTGCAGGGGGATGAAAACGCAAGTTAAACGCCGCGTCATGTGCGGACGTTACCGCAAGATTAATGGCCCCAGATGGGGCCCTGTAATTGTTGTACCAGTGTAACTGTGCCCGACAGATGCTGTCAAGGGAACTTCCATTTCGTAGTGTTGACCTGTTACAGCGTGGCAATTGTATCGATACAAGTAATTTGCATCGATATAGAAAAAAACACCAAATATATACTCTATGACTTTACTTAAGCTCAGGAAAACTCATTGGTACAGTCGGAATTCGAACTTAGCAGCTTTGTGTTGCAAGCTACTACTCGCACTGCTATTTGCCGTCTATCTTGCCAAAAATCAAAAACAGCTTTAGACAACTGCGCCAGCTACGATAGATCTCACGACTTAGTCACCTTTGTTCTAATAAATTAGGATTAGTAATGAGTGGGCGGGTGCGCATCTCTTCAGATTATTAAAAACATCTTAAGTATGCAAATGTGAATATAACTCATGTGTTATCAGACAGCGCAGATGATTGGTATTGCCTCATTAATGTTGCATTTTGTTAATGTTAGCCATTAGTTTTTGTCCGTGCAATGAAATTATTCTACGAGTATGTTACCATTACTATAGTGAATTTTTAATTTATGACATAGTCATTTAAAACATGTCCTCACGCCTTCCCAAAAGTGTCTCCACAGGGGTAGGCAGAGGTGTATAGCTTGTACCCACACACCCACTTTCCGTCAGAGATATATTTTTTAGGTGCCAGACAGATGGCAAGTCCATCGCCGTTACTCAAGCACGACTATACATACGCCTTTTAATTACTTCTCAGGCGTATGTAGGTTTCCTCTCGATGTTTTCCTTCAACGTACAGCTCGTGTTGTGACTAATCACTGTACTTTAGTTTATAAAAACTCATTGGTACAGTCGGGATTCGAAGCCAAATTACCATATTAAATAATTTGTCGTGAACAACACCACACCAGACTATAATAAAAACTAAACTAACTACAGAAATATTTACAATTAAAAAAAAACCCCAAATCCCTGTCATACTGAACGGTATTACGAAAGCCTTCGTGACATTTCCATATATTTCGTTGTATAGCTGAATATGCCATACATATTTTTTTTATATATATATATATATATATATAATATATCCTCACGCCTTCCCACAAGGGTCCCCGAAGGGGTAGGCAGAGGTGTATAGGTAATACCCACACACCCACTTTCTGCCAGGTATATTAGGTGCCAACGTGACAGATGGCGAGTCCATCGCCGTTACTCAAGCACGACTATACATACGCCTTTGAATTTCTTCTCAGACGTATGCAGGTTTCCTCTCGATGTTTTTATTTTTTTTATACATTTTGTTTTAAATTCCAGCAGAACACATTGCCTCAGATTGTTCTATATTCGTCTTTGTAAATTTTGTTTCGGAACCCTAAGACACCATAAGCGGTCTTTGATCAAAACTGGTTTGGGAAACATTCAAGATAAACCGTTTGTAAATATTCGATCGAACGCCATGGAGTCGTTTCATCAATCGTTCTATCGCGCTCGGGTGGATTGAATGAAATGGCTTAAAAAAAACATAAATTCCTTCCTAGTCCTTATGAAGGGTAAATCTGCAGAAAAATGTACTCTGGTTTACCTAAGCATTGTGCACTATATGTACACCTTGAGCTAGGCAACTTCTCGTTAAGGCGATTCTCCACAAAACTAGTCACACTTTGGAATGGCCTTAATTCACGTCAAACATACGGGTAAAGATGTTTCAATATTAATGAGTTAAGTAATATTAATGCAAATGCTAGTTAATGTCATCATTAATACAGGCTGTATCAGTTCAAATCACTCCAATGAACGAATAAATTCACAAATCGCATTCAACCAAGATAAATGTCACTTCACGAACAGTTTGGAGGTTGCAAAAGCTTTACTAATAAAAATAAAAATGGCTTCTTGATTAAAATATGGCAACGGAGTACGTAACTTAATAGTACACGTAAAAACACGTACCAAATGATCAATTGAATTCAATTAATAGAATATTTACAAGCGTGCAAAGTAAGAGAGGAATAGTCGTCACCCGAAATAATTGCATGGTGGCTGTTCTTGAATAGTACAGTTACTTTGTGACAAAGAAATTGTGATACAAGGATCATCATTGGGTCACGTAGAGGTGTAATATTACCCACAGTATTGGTTTTACTGACAACGTGACAGATGGCAGATGGATGGTTTCCTCGCGATGTTTTCCTTCATTTTGAAGCTTCTAGTAGAACAAATTACTGTACTTAAGTTAAAAAAAACTCATTGGTGCAGACCACCCAGGTATAAACCTGCAATTTTACGCTGTAAATGACTACTTTAATCACTCAGCCGGTTCCTACTTAACGCTACTTAAGTTAAGGTCTAAGTATCTGGTATCGTTTCATCTTGAACTCCTACGGACTAAGGATACATATAAAAATCTACTAAAGACTTTGTTTTAATTAACCCATTTTAATGAGAAAAAAACAGGAGGCACCAACGCTATTCAAGACGATGGAACGCAACGATTTCATCCGAGAGAAATGCTCCCAAAGCGAGTCGCAAACCGGTCGCACAAAGCTACGCGGCGGCTAAACACACTTTTTATATTTTTTGGAGATGTATAATAACTAGGGACAGGTCACTTTGGAAATCTTAAAGAGTTGAAAAACTATTATATGGAACCGATAGGAAGAGCAATGTTGATACAACTCGTCAAAACAGACGCATACATTCCTGAAGTGACATAAACTGTCACATAGCATTCTTAATTTGAATCTGGAACAATTGCCTTTGCCATTCCGTATTTGGGCAAACGTAACATACATATGCTTGTTGTTGTAAAATAATTATAGAAGAGGTAACACTGTAAATACTTTGAGAATAATTGTTGTACAGAAGGTTTGATAATTGAAATAACTTGTTGACGGCTAAACAGGCTACTTAAGTGTTCATAAGAAGAAGCATTGGTTTGTAGTAAGCAGCAAAATGTATTCTAATTAAGGTTAACCGAACGCAAAACGTACCCGTACGCTCTATTTCCGCCAGAGATATATTTTAGGTGCCAACGTAATAGGTGGCGAGTCCATCGCCGTTACTCAAGCACGACTATACATACGTCTTTGAATTGCTTCTCAAACGTACGCAGGTTACCTCTCGATTGTTTCCTGAATCATCACTGCACCTAAATTTAGAAAAACGCGTTGGTACTACTACTCGAATCTACTTCTCTAACCACTCGGCCACCACGGCTTACCTTACATTCCACACTTTTATCAGTGAATAGTCATTTATGAACTGCGACTGCGACTATATCTTCGACGTCGTGACAATGTTTCAACTTTTCTAAATATTAATGGTACATGTCTGAGCAACTATTGTTATTATTAAATGGCGACTACACCTCCTCCGTTGGGGCCTAGGCGATAGCTGAAAATCTGTGTTTTGCTATTGCGGCAATGTCACATACTGAGCTATGTCCCTTTGCCAACTGCTGCAACGCACACATACTAAAGAGCATTACTAACATAGTTATAAGCCGATCATAACCCTTAGTTTTAATATATTTTAGTGCTTGTTTTGTTTTCTTTTTTATTGTATGTGTGCATGCAGCGATTGAGAATATACTTTTTATCTATCTATCTAATCTATGGTACTATTATCATAATAAGTGCCCTTGAGTGTGAGCAATTTTTTGTATAAAAATATTGGAGACACTTTATCACAGATACTATTTTACCACTGGAAGATCCATATCAATGTTATTTATGACCACATCTCACTGTTCCATAAGTTACGACCGTTAAGACTAGTTAAAGTGTATAAAAAGGTTTTTTTCAAAGCATGTAGCATGTAAGACAATTGTTGCAATTATGAATCTCGACTATGCCGGTCTGTTTGCTCAACCTAAGTAGAATGATTAATCATACCACGAGCTTTACAGTGAAGGAAAACATTAGGAAGAGACTGTATACGTTAAGGCAGAAATTCAAAGACGTATGTATTATATTGAGTATACCTCTTATGCTTCTGTGTACGTATTTACTGCCTGTTACGTTGACAGATAAAAATAACTCCAGTGTATTGAGCCCTGCTTGCCTGCCCCTTCTGGGGTAACTTATAGGAAGACCCGAAGAAGATATAATTATGCATCTCTATTTACAATAGAGATGTATAATTAAATATAGTTATGTTGTTTATCTGATCTTGTAAATACCAACTGATCTAGCGACGGATTTAATTACAAGTGTTCTATATTTATTTGTTATGGGCCTCATGCATAATTCAAATCCACAGCGCCAGAGCGCACTGTTTGTAATGCAAATCGACTGATAACTGCTCACTGAAATGCTGGCTTGGTAATGCTGGTCAGGATTATGAGTCTTGGAAAGAAAAAGAAAAAAGTTATTCATTAAGTAGAAGCATGACGACTTTGCCCTCAAAGCACAAGCCATGGACCCAAATGATACGCAAATGTAACAAGTAATAATTATAAGAATAAATCATACAAATATACCACGAGTTTTCATGAATAACTTCATACTAAAATCCTGTACGTCATCTGTCACGTTGGCACCACAATACATTTCCGACACAGAAGACTACAAGGACCCTAAGGAAATCTATGTGACCACCACGAGGAATAAAATCCTTACTAATATTATAAATGTGAATGTAAGTTTGTTTGTTACGCTTTCACGTCAAAACTACTTAACCAATCATCATGAAACTTTGTACACATATTCTTGGTGGTATTAGAAGTAACATAGGATACTTTTAATAGTTTTTTTTTTACCAAAGATAAAAAGTCACGCCGACGAAGTCGCGGGTACAGCTAGTATCAAATAAAAGTGGTTCACATATTATGAGTATTTCGGGTAACATCTTTATACTCCTGTATAAAGGCCGTTGACGCAAAAATTACCATTATAGTCTATAGTGAATCGGGATTGATTCTCTCAGAATTAATTTAACAACAAACAGGTGGAGGCCATACAAATTATCAGGGCTCAGGATCTCGTCCACTCCTTGTCATTCGTCGATGTGAAGTTGTCTATAACCAATAGCATACTGAAAGGTCAAGGAAACGCGTTGTATATTAAGCAATCAGAGTTATTGAGAAGCAAACAGTTCCAACCGGAATGAAACAATGGCTAATTAGGCGCGACATCGCGGTTTGTGTCTGTGGAGGAACTACGATCCACGGCTCGCTAAACACGATATAATTGCTTCCTTTCCACTATTTGTTGGTATACGGGCGACTTCCTGCGTACCAGGTCAATGGTATTTGTTGATACCTTTATCTAAGGTCTCAATCGGACTTATTCGTAAAAGACACACACATTAGTCTCACACTACCGCTCGTAATAGATACCGGTGTAAGCTCTGAGATGGTATACCTTCACAGTTTTTACGTGATGATTATGATTGGACGTCTCTTTTTCGTATACACTGGGGCTCGAATTTGCGCTCATGACTATGCAAATGACAACTTAAGCCACACAGTACATTTACTTTAAAATATACATTATGCATCTGCCATGACCAGTGCAATGTATCAGCAAGCTTAGGACCTCGCGATGTATGATTTATGTACTCTATAATTACCATAAAAATATAGCAGGTTGCTGCTAAGTGGAAGCTCGATGAAGTGTGACCAGTGACAATTCTAAAGGAAATTGCCTTTCCCAGCGGGCGTCCGTCCTGCCTGAGATGACACTTCACCCTCTGATAAAATACCTACGATAAACTACTTCGATAAAATAATACGAACAACAACAGAATATATTTTATGATTTTCTGAACCAGATATAAAAATCAATGGATTACGTTAATTAATGCGTTACGTACCGCGTATAGTACGCGCATATTATATTTCTTCACACCTTCCCAGAAGGGTCCGCGCGGGCGTAGGCAGAGGTGTGTAGTACACACACCCACTTTTGGCCGGTGATGTTAAACTAGGTGGCAGCACATGAGTTCATCGCGGTTTCTCAAGCAAGTCTATACATACATACGTCTGCGGACTATCTACCCTCGCCGTGTTATATCTTAATATATATATAAACTACGCGTCACGTTGTATGTCCGCGATGAACTCCTAAACTACTTAACCGATTTTTATCAAATTTGCAAACCGTGTGCAGATTGACCCAACTTGAAAGAGAGAATAGCTTACATCTCAATTTATGGTTTCAATATAATTTTATTTATAATAATATGTTAGTTCCCAACGATTTTAACAGATGGAGTCGAGAATGGTTTAGATTTCACAATTGGACCCGATAGGTGGCACTGCCTTTTTAACTTTTTCGACCACGCGAAGCTGGGCGGGACAGCTAGTTATTATTATATAACTCGGATATAGAAATATGTATTATTATTATACTTCAATGTAAACATAATAGATAAGTCTGCATTATAATTTGAATACGGATTCTAATGTAGTATTACGCACGTACTCTCTCCAAATGTCGTCAAGTTTCCTTTTAGAGTTAGGTACATTAATTATACATTAGATCTAATTCTAATTACCAGATCACAGTTGTCTTAAGAACTTGCCAGCGTAACGAGCGAGGAGGAATGAAGTTTGCATGAGTAAGTATTCTTAAATAAAAAATACTTAGTGAAGAAAGTGTTCGTGGCATATAATTAATGTAACCTGAGGTAACCGGATAGTGGTACGTGAGAATATGAAGCCTAACTAGATGGACGGGTGTATAAATGTTCATTCTGATTGGAATCAAAGTGCTGACCACATCACTAATGTCCCATGAACTCGCTATCCCTCTCCGAGTATTTTGATTGCAATATCTAATTGAGTTCTTGCTCTGAAACGTATGACGGAAACGAAAAAGGCACTTATAATGCTTTAGAAAAACTATGACTATTATTTTATTTCTGATTTCCGAGATGTTGAGCAGCTTACATTCGAGACAGTAAATATTGCATGTGGCTATTGGAACATAATAATACATCCTCACGCCTTCTCACAAGGGTCGTCGAAGGGGTAGGCAGAGGTAGTACCCACACACTTTCCGCCAGATATATAGGGGCTAACGTGAAAGATGGCGTGTCCGTCGCCGTTACTAGAGAACGACATTCCTTTGAATTTCTTCTCAAGCGTATGCATAATACAAGTCCTTTTTAATAATATACCCTTAAATGATAATACACAAGTACGGTTCAATGCTTCCTTCTTTGTGTGGGTCGGTGTGTGCTACGAAGTGTGGCGGTCAGGTGCAGGGAAGGGCGCCGGCGCAGGTCGCAGGGCGGACAAGACTATTGACCGTGCGCTAGCGGACATGGACCGAGAATGCAGCACCGAACTATTTTACAACATAACATAGCGGCATTAGTTACATGATGAGAGTTGGGAAAGAAATCAGGAGCTAACGGTGACATGTTTGCAATCATTTTTAAAACATACCAAAGAGACATATATAAACCTTTTTTATTTGTATTAAATGTTTAAACTATTGTCGACTATTGTCTTGGCGGAAAGTGGGTGTGTGGGTATTACCTATACACCTCTGCCTACCCCTTCCGGGACCCTTGTGGGAAGGCGTGAGGATATATATTATATATATATATTTATATATATAACTATTGTCGATATAGAGCTTCAAACTTGTGTGTGACCTTAATCTTCGAGGGCTTATTACTTGGCCACCGCGATCAACGGTTCTGCTCGTTGTGGCTATATTAATAAAGCCTGTGACGTTTTTATGGGTTGGAGTTAAGGCATAAGCAATATATATTATAAGAAGTATATTGTCATTAAATTACTTTTTAAATAAGATATTACACGTAATTCCAAGTACGTAAGTACAAATTCTGAGCTTCAATTACCTTCAGTTTTAGTTTCGCTTTACTATCATACAGATGTTTATTTGAAAAATGTCAAAACGAAAGCTACAATCGTTATCATTACGTGAAAAACTTAAGTTAATATCCGTTTATGAAAGTGGGAAGACACGCGAAGAAGTTTGTGCCGAATTTAATGTGCCAAAATCTACTCTTTGTAGAATAATCCAGAGTAAACATAAAATTGAATCACAATGTTCACTGGGTAAGTGGAATACCTCTATAAGTGAAACGACATTGCAGGTCCCTTGATGTCTCACTTAACCAGGTTTCACTGTATTATGAATAAAATGTACGACCTTTGCAAATCGACCAAACACTCCACGATGATAACGTACGAGAAATAAAAAAGAAGAAATCCTTCAGAGATGCCAACTTGAAACATATCTAGGTTACACCAGCCATCTCCACAACGGATCTTCCACTAAAAGTCAGAACTGACAAACATTGGCAATACTAAAACTATAAAAGACCGGCCCTTTCGGGCCTCTCGCTCCTAGATGACGTCATCTTTGTAACGTGCATGATACACGTATAATACAGGATCAGATTAGGCGCCAAACATTCCCACACTCAACATTAATAATAATAACTCTTTCCTTGTCTCCGTGTAATAAAGGTGTACCGTAACATATTTAAACAGCATTTCACACTCCACCTAACCCCAGTACGGCCACTCCCCACTTGGCAGTAATATTGTAAGTATACAAGATTTGTTGCAAATAAATTACTGGCATCGTACTATCACGTTACACAATTGATTAAGAATATTAAAAGGGTTGGAGTACTTATTCTGTTAATTCTGAATGGCAATAATTCGGGGTGCGATTGTTGGTGTGCGTTAGATTAATGAGCTTTGGCTCTTGTCACAGACCGACAACCGGTTTCATTTGAATAAAATATAATGGTTCGTATAACATTGTACTCATGCTAATACAGGGTACTGATGCCTCCAGATTTTTAACGGTAAGTTCCAGTGTCATTTAAATTAAGTAAATTTTATCTTGACTTATAAGTTTATAAACCCGGTATTGGTATTGGTGTATTGTTTATATGCCAGTATGCGAGGGAGTGCAGTTGTACAACAGGTTGCCAAACGACCTAAAAGACTGCGACAATATTAATTATTTTAAACTTAAGCTTAAGATGTATGTAGTTAAAAAAAAATAATTATCTATGCATCTGTTTCAGAGTAAACTAAACATCTACAATATGTTCATTTAAGTTTCTTTGTATTCTCATTATAATTGAACTTCGTGTTTTTATGAGAAATAAATTTCTTTGAACCTATATGGTAGGTAAAAACAATTCTTAGATGACTATTATGGAACGATTGACTGGAAACATTAGTACGTTTACTAAAAATGAAATACCTCCTCCCCGTGATTACCACACTGGAAAGCTATGCCCAATCTCTGGGTGCGATGTTTCACCCCGCTTGTCGCTAGACACCACGTCGCGAGACCACTTTAAATGTGTAGTGAGCTGTATATGGTCTCTGAACCGAGCCAAGCAGCGCTTGCGAACATGAAGAGAATACTCTTCATGTTCGCCAACTATGGGGACACGAGAATATACACCTCACGCAAAGGTTCTTCCCGACAACTGTACGCTTAGAATTTGGATTTTCATCAATACATAGAGTGATTTAACAGAAAGCTTTATATGTATATGTACTTTGATATTGTACTACTCAAGGGAGCACTCACTATTCTGACTCGCCATAGATATAAAATTTATGCGGTCGAAACCACGAAGTGCAGTTAGTACATTTATAAAACTTAATAAAAACAGATAAATATTGAAATAATAATTGATGATATACAATATAAACAATTCACAAGCCACCCCTAAAGTTGTCCTTGCACACGTCAACATCTGCTCCACATAACATGACAATAAACATAATGCACTGTACGTTGGAGTGCACCGACATGGCATCTATGCGAGTGGCGCGTATTGTCAGCCACCGGGGCGACACCCTGCTCCCCGTGGGCGCTCCGCAGTCTACGGGGAGCGCCCACGGGGGGAAATATGACGGAACACAATCTGACTGATCATCTAATATGTTAAGCGACTAGAAATTTATATTGGCGATACATAAAGCATAATCATTTCAAGATTAAACATTTCAAAGAAGTGGGAAACAAATAAATAGATGTCTATGGTTACTAATTTAAAGAACCAAACAAACAAAAATCAAAAGTAAGCGAATAAATCATTGTTTGAAGTATAGTACCTTATTTATATATTTATTTATAACACATACATTTACAACTTATATAATACTTCTACAAGAACACCGGCTGTTTCTCGTTACCTTAAATATTCCAGTCAATTATAATATAATAGCAACGTGTTGTTGGATGCTTTGAGTCTCGTTCATATTATATGATTGAAGTTAGTAAAAAAATATACACTTTTACTTATATTTTATGGTCAACTTCAACATGTAGTATTCGTGTCACCCTGTATCCGCGCATTATACAAATTCACTCCCGCCATTCCGTAATGCACCAAAAGAAGTATGACTCCAATAACAAATCGCCTCCGCTTCCCCCTCGCACCACACGCAGAGCTATGACAATACATTTCTCTGTAGTATATTTATACGTTGCTATAAACGTCAATTCGATTTGATTGTCAGGCGCGTGTTTACGAGTTGCATTGTGTGTGATGGGAGCTCCACTTAACAATGTCGGATTAACTATATTCAATTGATAAGCTATTAAATTCAAACACAATTAACTTAGAAGCACTTAGAATTGAACAACTTTGATGCGCATTCAATAAATTTATAGAAATTGACAGACTGACCATGGCAAAAATCTTGTACGCTACCTACCTCTGACAGGTTTAAGAGATTTGATTCTTATGTAACTTAAGATAATTTAAGCCGTGGTGGCAGAGTGGTTCGAGTGGCCTGCAACACGAAGACGGCAAGTTTTAATTCCAACTGTACTTACTTACTTTTTCTGAACTTAAGTATAGTGATTAGTCAAACCACAAGCTTTACTGTGAAGGAAAACATCGAGAGGAAACCTGCATACATTTAAGAAGAAAAGCAAATGTCATGCTATAGTAGCTAATGGATTCACCATCTGTCACGTTGGGACCTAAAATATATCGCTGGCGGAATGTGAATGTCCCATACATTACCACCTGCACACCTCTGCCTACCCCTTCGGAGTCACTTGTGGAAAGGCTGGAAGATGTACGTATTCATATATATAGAGGTACGTAAGCCTAGAGAAAATTGGCGCTCTATTCTCTGTGCATCCCCCTGAGCGATTCGGGGTGATGTAAGTCTAGATACAACTGGCGCCCTACTCTTTATGCCTACCTAGTGAGGGACTCGACGTGATTATATGTATGTATAAATTGTATGGTTTTTTAAACAATACAGACGGGAAACAAGCATCAGCCTCGGCTGAGAGTGATCGCCTCGTTACATAGAACCTTGCAATATCAAGTAGCATTAATATTACGCCGACCAATTTACGTTTACTGCAATTAATGGCAACATTTATTCGAAGAATTTCCATTCAGCAAAAACCTTGATATTGTCTTTCGACATTTGAAGAACTTTGTCGCTTAACGCAACTTCAGACCGATATCGAAATAATCAGAGCGTCCAAATAATTCACTCTTCCCTAATGATATTCTAGTATGAAGAAAGAAAGTTTGTGGTCAGTGCAATAATATGATCGCAGTGAAACAAACAGAAGAAGCAGAAGAATAGAAAGGTAAGCGGCAAGCATGGGCAAATTTAAGGCAGTGCAGGTATTTCTTATACAAGTTAATTTGAAGCAACACATAACACTTACGCCCTGATAATGTTGCCAGCAAGGCTGTCAGATGTGTGTGATCATCTCATAGGTTTATTCAATACCAATCGATGAGGAATAATCACATATTTTCTTACGTAATTTAATAATAATTATTATTATAAACTAACATCCCTTGCTGTTACGGAGTGACTGCGCCGGCAGCATAAGATAGACGCACTTCTAAAACTGCATACGCTTTTAATCAAACGTCTGGTTATAAACACCTCGACAGCGCTAGTGTTGTTAATAGTTCTCAAAAGCTTGCTTTCCCACAAGGGTCCCCGAAGGGATAGGCAGAAGTTTGTAGATTGGCCTTTGGCCGGAGATATATTTTAGGTACAAACGTGACAGATGGTGTCTGTTTCTCAAGCACAGCTATACATAGGTCTTTGAATGTATTCTCAAACTTATTTTCGAGTAAGTTTCCTCTCGATGTTTTCTATCACCGTCATTGGCTCTCTGGGATTCGAACTTGCACTCTTTATGTTGCAGGCAACTGCTCGAACCATCGAATGCACAAGTCCGTTCAAGCTCCCGTTGGCCGCTATTGTTCAGTGCGCCCGCGCCGGGAGGGACCCCCGACCCCGCCGGTTATTGTAACGCGCTTTGTTCTGAGCTATTTATAGCTTGCTCTCACTGCGAGTAACCACATCGCTCCGAGAGCCTACTGGATCTGTATTAAGGTGTCGAATGTTCCAAACTAAAACATTGTACCTCTTGACGCTCCATAAGCAAATATAACTTTATTTAAATATATATGATATATCCTCACGCCTTCCCACAAGGGTTCCCGAAGGGGTAGGCAGAGGTGTACAGGTAATACCCACACACCCACTTTCCGCTAGAGATATATTTAAGGTACCAACGTGACAGATGGCGAGTCCATCGCCGTTACTCAAGCACGACGCATACGCCTTTGAATAGCTTCTCAGACGTATTCAGGTTTTCTCTGGATGTTTCCCTTCACCGTAAAGCTCGTGGTTTGACTAATCACTGTACATAAGTTCAGAAAAACTCGTTGGTACAGTCGGGATTCGTAGTTACGATCTTTGTGTCGCTGGCAACTACTCGAATCACTCGGCTCTTTATTACTAACGTTTTTATTGCCAATTAGAACTTCTGAAGAAAAACTTTTTATTATATGATACTTAATATTAATAAGACTACGTCAGATCTTTTATCTAACAACATCAAACAACAAGGACATTGGACATTAGACTTCTCAGTAACTTTCATAAGGTTTGATCAAAACGTTTTCCTTCACCGTAAAGATCGTGGGGATAAAAATTACCTTACTCAAGTTAGTCTAAACCCTTTTACGATTCATCATATTTGAATGAAGGATATGAAAAATATATATTGATATATCCTATCACATAACTCTAAAGTAAAATGAAAATCAATGTTGTAAGAAAACTGTGTTACAGGACATTCAACGCACAATTGATATGTAATCTGTCCTTAGTGGACTTGTGTACTCAACCACAAATATCGAATAAACACAGCCTCATTTAATAAACTATCCAACTTTCCGCTCCAACTACCAAGAAAGAGTACAATGAGAACGTCATGTAAAGTGAAACTGCCGCTGCCACCATCTTCGCGGCTACATCCACACGTGAGCGTCGCATGCGAAACCACAGTTTTTAACACAATTAGAAGCAGCTTGCTGCAGACGAGGAATTCCACGCGAAAAAATGGTCTGATTCACCCCCATTTCGATATATTATACAGTTTTACCCATACCTTTAAGAGTTACACTTTGTAATGAAGTAATAAGGTTTAAACTTGAATGTGAATATTATCTCCAGGCCAAAATACTTTTGACGGTTTTGATTATAATCAACGGTTTTTTACACATCCGTTCGGAAGAGGTAGTTTTCAAAGCGTCTTATTTTTTTGTCTCACTCACACTTTAACGGTCTCCGAGTGTAAGGAGAAGATAAACGATAAGTCGTTATTTAGTTAATAAGAAATTAGAGAGTTTATAAAAAGGGCTCGAGGGCAAGACAGCGGAGAAGCATTTCGTTAGTGAAATGTGTTGCACGATAAAATATGTTAAGTTGGAATATATTCTTATATTATTGTACTTAAACGTATTACTATTTAAGTCTTCAGGACCGGCTTGTGGCTTGGAATATTGTAGAGTGTAACATATATTTCTGTTAATGTAGTATGCAAATGCATTAAACAAATTACGTTACGTCTAACCTTAGATATCGCAAATATATTCATGACCTACAGTCAAGTCACTGCGCTAACATTATAGGGATGGAAACACTTAATCTATGTTCAAAGATACTTTTTGTTTGGTTTGATAATTATTATTATTTTCAGCGTGATATCGCTCTGCCCTTCAAATTTCCAAGCGGTTTAGTACGTTTTTCCAAAAATAATATGGTTGTATACTAATTATTCACTAAAGCCACAACATGTATTCACAAACGTCGGACGCTGGCTGCGACGCTAGCAACTGAAACGACCATCGCGTAAAACAAAAGACATCAACGCGCGACATGCTTCATACAAAACACTTGTGCTAATATTTCAACAATTGTTTTTAACTTCATTACTTCCACTTGTAATATAATATACAATCGAGTTTTGTTCTCTTCAAACCAAATACCACAGCATTGTATACAACAGTATTGAACCGATCGAACAAGCCGACGTACTCGAAGCCGACGAGCATGCAGGAATAGACTGATGAATGCGGATGAAGCGAAAGAAGTTTAGAGAGAACTGGTCCACAAGTTATCTTGCCTACCCCGTCAGGAACTTGGATTATACCAAGTTAAGGTAGAAACAATTTCACAATGAAAATAAAAAATATAATTTATGTTGAAAATTCTACAATGGCCTGCATACATTAAACCTATCAGTCTGATCATCGCCCAGAGTGATTGATAAGTAAAAATAAATCATCCAGCTCTACAATGGACGGTGGTAATTGAATTATCTTTGAACTGAGCGCATCGCTTCATCTTATAATTAGTGATTGTTCGTGGACAATAGAGTGCTTGCACAATGCGCAGGCGCAATGCCGGTACAGTTCGGGGGCAGAAATGGATTAAGGTACGCGGTAAATCTATAAGACATCATCAAAGAAACTGATTCTCAAATACATAAGAAGCGGGGAAAAAATGCGAAAAATATTGTAGGTTTCTTGGCCAGCTCATTGAATCCATTCATACACTAATAAGTTAGCGAAAAGTATAACCACAAAAAATACTTTGCTTTATCAAATAACTACATATTAATACAATACGTTTTCGATAATCTTAACTGGCAGTTGAATCATGTGCGTAAAAAAGGAATCGATCAGAAAATTCTACAAAAACTTCGCAGAGAGCAGAGCAACGTTACTTCAATGATATATATTATCTACACACGTAACTGTATCTGTATACAATAATAATACGTTCACACTGTTTTACAGCGCTACCTATTTGATGATTGTGTAACTTTACAACGAACACTTGAGTTCTCCCACAGTCAGATTGAGATGGATGCGATGCCAGGTGCTATCGAATGATTCAAATCTCTCTTTTACTGGAACTACGCCATTAAATAGTTTCACTTTAAATATTAATTAAACAGAATGTCTCATTACCATACGCGTTGGACATTTAAATTGCATTCCACATGATGTGAAAGACGCTATTTGTTTTTGTATATAGGTTACCTACACATTAAAATAGGTTAAGTTCAACGGGTATTCAGGGAAAATATTTTAAGGTATTAATCATTCTCCCTTTTTGAACCTGAAGAAATCCGTAAGTGTCAAGACAAGTTTTTCATTCGCTGACATCGCTTCACGCCACGGGGAGGCATGATGTCGCCTCCCCGTGGCGGACGAACTTAACGAACTTAATAAGCAAAAAAAATATTATGCTCTATGTCTAGTCTTTGAAGACTTTCCTCATTGCGATTTATCAACTAGAATTTGGAAGTAGTCGAAACTTTAATTAACAAATATATAATTGTAAATGTTTCTCTGTTCAAAAAAACCCTAATGCTTAGTGTTTATTCACAGGGTACTATTTAATTATTTATTTTGTACTTTTACACAATGTTGTTCCTTAAAGCTATATACATATACTTATCATAGACAACATCATAGACCCTTTTGGGGAAGGTATGAGTGGAGCTACATAACTATTGTAATATTCTTTAAACAAACCATCTTTTACAAAATCATCATTATCATCATAAATACATTTGGTAACAAGAATCGTAATATACATATTTAGCTGGTTTATGTGATACAAATCTCACGGAAAGGCAGTTTTTCAAACAATCATTGTTCAAATATTGGTTCCAAGCGTGCCAACAAGTCCATTTAAGAATAACCAGGCACTTGTTGACACAAAGGCAAACAATTCAAATTATTTACGCGTTAACCACGTTTCATAGACAAAGATAAATACGTGTTCTCCAATGGGCAACAGACCATTGGAGATTTGTTGTAAACAACAAGAGTTGTTGTTAGAGATAGATCTCTAAATCACAAGTCGTTATTATCTTGTTTATGCGTAAATAAGGTGCCTTTTTCCGTAGGAACATTTAGGTGCCAACATGATAGACGTTGTATTGTCAGCTCTATCAGCACGACTGTTCAAACGCCTCTATATATTTTTTCTAACGCAAGCTTGAAAAAAGCTTGGCTTTCTATAAAATTCTTCTTTTTTTTGTGATAAAGCACTAATTCGAACTTGCAGTGATGACTTTTAGGTGCCTTAGGCCGTACATCACCGTAAAAAAAATATTATCAGATATATATATTTTATTTTAATAAAGCACTGTACCGTTTGTACCTGCTCAATGAGATAGATTCACAAAAGATTATTCGAGAAGCAAATTTTTTTATTTATATCACAGCAAACAATAATACAATAATCTTTATTAACACAAAGAAAATTTGGACATGTAATAGAAATTCCCTGACGTTTGAGCTTAGCTTTATAAGCGTGTATTACTAGAGTCAGTGTGATCGATCGTAAAGTTGTTGAGAGTATGAAAAAAAATTTTAAATCCAGCCAAGAATAAACTTAAAGCTAGCCAGTAGTTAGAACCTGCGTAAAGATATGTTTCTACAAATCTAATTTGTTGGTCATTTTGTACATCGTTTTGAGATTTTATATTACCTATCCTGTTGGCTAATACCTTATTGTTAAGGTGCGTCCAATAGACTCTTATTCATTGCTGATTTGTAACGAAGTTTAAATACAATAAAAATATTTTTCGTAACTACCTAGATAATTCAAATAGTCATTAACGATGCAACATTCAAAGCTAAATAGTTTTTTTCTGATGCCACCTTACATTACAGTAATTTAATCCGAAGGTTGTACAAAAACACTTAATACGCATTTCAAAACACCGTAGAGTCACTAGTCAACACGAAATCTTTATATTATTCTTGCTGCTTTCTAAAAGTATTTTGGATCTACAAGATGTTCTGTTAAAATATTTCAGTAGGTACGTTACAAACGAATGCAATGACATATTATTATTACGAGCTATGGGCTTGAATGCTCAATTGAATGCTCCTTGAATGACTTTATCGTTGATGCCACCATGATGTCTTGTTATATCGACCAGAAACAGAAAATGTTGGCGATATAGGTACTACAACTAGAGAAGTATACGTAGGTACTATTCGTTATTTATCATATCATCGGGAGACTTCCCGCTGAAAACTCATGAGCATGCATTTCTATGCTCATGAGTTTTCAGCGGGAAGCGCATCCATTACCAATAAAATAAATGTCAAATCTTTAAATTATTATCCATCACTAAATGAGCTGAAAAAACTTGGTGGCTGACTGGTATAAATTAGTGGAATCTGATTGTTACCCCAGTAAAGGTATGTTCGTAATAAAGTTCTTAACTGGGGTAACAATTATTAAATAAATAAATTAAACTTAAATTTTTGGGATTAAAACCTCTTGGTTAAAACTTGGTTTTCATAATACTAGAGATTTATCTAATTCCTACACGTTGGCTATAAGAACGATGCTCTGAATGCAACGTTATTTATAATATTCTTAACAGACTTAAAATAATCGAGAAATAATAGGTGCTTAATGTGTGATCAAAACTAAAGTTTATAAAAGTATTCTTTAGGCTTTACGTACCAAAATAAAAAAAAATAAAAATCCTCTTCGCTTTTGATAAAAAATATATGCACAACACGGTCACATTGTCACACACAACTCACATAAACAAAAAAAAAGTTATCGTTTATATTTACTGCGTCACTTAACTCGTTAGTAGAGATATGGTATGATGATGCGTTTGGAACACGAGGAAGCACGCGAGCGGTCGCGTTTACACTGCAAGCCAACAGTGGCGCAGTATAGTGTAGCGAGACGCCGGTCGGACCAACCATACAAACGAGTAGATAATCTCATGTGCCTGCGGCTGTACTTGGGCCTTCTCGATAGCTAGGCGAAGAGCTTGAGGCGAAATGTTGGGATAGGACACACCAAAGACCGAGTTATAGGGCCTTGTGACCGATACAGTGTAAGGGATTATTTTCACGAAAACCTGGTCAACGGATCAATGTGATCAATAAATGTAACAAAGTACGTAATATATTCCGACGCTCTGACAAATAATGACTGACAGATTCTCTTAAATATTATAGGATTATTATGTAGGTAGTATTAAGGTGCATTGCAGGTATATAAGTTCCTTGATTAAATATGTTTTTATTAAAGCGATTTGTTATTTCATAATTCTATCTGGGCAATAATTTTTTCTCTTCCATACCACTATCAACTGCAATATAAATTCAATTGTTTCAAAGAAATTACAACCACCTATCTCTCTGCCTACCCACCCATTGACCCCAGCGCGCCCCGACTCGTGAGTCGACGAGCGCGAGCGGTTTTTTTCTCGCGCCCCTTATTACCTCCTAACCTTACCTTAAGACTTCACAAACATTCTTGCTCTCCAATTGTTTTTATAATACTGATTGAGGTAACGTTGTCGAAATTTTAGGTCTGTAGTCCTAACATGTGCGCCATGAGATACATAATTTTATCGATTCATATTCTTGTTTTTATCGAACATGTTAGCACCATTGAACATGTTAGCACTATTAACACTTATGTCAGTAGTGCTATCATAGAAAAAATTTTACAGATTTTTGGGAGATCTACTCGGGGAAATGATAATGCACAGAGACTGCACAGTGTCAATAACGATTTTACTATAGTCGAGAGTCCAATCAGCGACCTCGGCGCATCAATTTAATTAATTAACTACTACAAGACCAACGCGTCACACTAAACTTTCAGCTTCATAATAACGTCACAGTTGACAGCCAATCTCAACAAAAACAGATCTATGTAACCACGGTCCGTGAAATTGAACTGAGTGACTCAAGACGGGTTTACCTACTTAAATCCTGTAATACCTACAAACGATTTTCGACGACCTGTGACGGCTCCTTGAATATCGGCGATTTTCATTTAAATGTTAGTGCAGTACCTATGCTTAGCACGGGTAATGGTGGTATTAATGTCCCATTAGGAAATGGTAACTGACCATTGCAAAATAAATGACGATATTTTTTTAAATTGCAAATAGCTATGAATAATTTATGAAACAATTGCTTAATTTGCAACGTTTCAGACGTTATGCGCTATTTGTTTCTAAGTAAATTACAGCAGCGATACATTTATCAAATTACCGGAAAAATCATGTCGAATGATTAGTGGAAATATGCGGCTCACACAAACTCTGGCACATTTTGAGGCACAATCAATATTATACCTAGCACGGGCCTGTTTGACTATAATAGTTTAACTATAACTTCATAAGAGTAACTATGGTTAGTCATCCAACAAAGAGTAGAATGCATTTTGTCAAATTGTATTACGTACCTACAATGCTACCTTCCATATTATAGTAGGTACAGTGTGCCAATACCCTAATGGTTCGCAACAGCCATTTTTGTATAATTTCGATAATTTATGCTATACATAATTGTCCGAGTTATTAATAGCGTGTATAAGCATGCCACTGGTACCTTCACGATATTAGAGTAAATGCGATCGGACATCATATCACGGCACATAATTCACGCGTTAAGTACCTACCGTGTACACTTTCTCGTGTACATTCATTCCTTGTTTTTGTTACGGCGCTACTCGCTCTCCGTGATGAGGAATGCAGTCATTAACGATGGCTGTAGCTTTGAAGTGCTGCGTAATGCCTTCTTAAATGGATCGTTTAGAATTTCAGTATAGTCCAAACTAATATACGACAAGGCTGGGTAAATACAACAAAACTTTCTATTGTAAGATCATTGCAAGTTTCTAAAATGTTATAATACTCATTCGTCTAATTTAGTGAACCATAAGAGCGCAAATAAAATCGCGATTTACGGTAAGCGAAGCATGAAAATACGTATAATAAGGCACATCAGGATCGCAGCTCGCGCATTGTGTATTCCATCCACAAGGTATATTTTCGCGTGCGCTACCGTAACCAGAATCACGTATAATTTGGGTACCTATGCTATTATTATGTGCCCGCGGTTCGTTGCACCCCATATACTGCAAGACAAGATCTCACTCGAAGTTTTGAATTAAACTTAGATAAGGAAAAATGAGTTACATATAATCTTGAATACATTAACACTGTTATTATTGTTACGTTAGTACTATACTACACGATTAGATTTAATTCTGGTATAATATATTCTATTGCGGAAATTAATATTGCAGTTATTTTCTAATGATCAGAATGTGACTGTAGAGGGGATTTCGACGAGGTAGAGAGAGTTTTTAAGAGAGGTAGGGCATAACGGGTTTCCCGTTCGAATTTGGAGCTGCCCGACTGGGGCAGGACCTCCACCTTATAGAAGTCCGTAGCCAAATAACACAATTTTTTGTGTTGTGTTCCTACGCGGTGAATAAGGTTTCCAGAAATGAGCTCCTTGGGGAGGGGGGAGGATTGTTACATTGTGTTGGAAGCAGAGGGATTAAACCCATTATGCTACCAACACACTGTAACTCTCCGAACACAGAGTGGCAACGCGCAAGTGATACTTCGGTATCGTGGGCGTAAATAGGCTACGGTAACCGTTTCCCATCAGGTGGGCCGTATGCTTGTTAAAAGGTAATTTATTAAAAGTTAAACAAAAATTGTATAAACAATCATTTATAACGTATAAATACAATGATAATTATTTTCGTATCTCTTTAGCTTCTTTATGATTATCGTAATATCTTTTATAGTTTCCTCCCTTCTCAGAATCACTCCATTGCTTGGACCTCTCTCTAGTACTTTCCTTATATACTTTCCAGTCTTTTGATGAACTAAATGCATTGTTTCTCTTGTAGCCATCAACCGATCTCTCGCTGAGAACATCGCTCTTGCGCTCTTCATTGAAGTCTCTTCTACTTTTGGAATGACTCCTCTCTCTCTCTTTGTAATGCTGTCTGCTTTTATTATGATCTTCTGAGCTTCTACTAGGTCTCTTATCTCTGGAACTCCCGCCCCTACGGTCCATACTCTGCCTTGATGGAAAGTGATGCAATATTTTGTCCCTTAATTTAGGCTCATCTAGTAAGGGAGTTTCCTCTCGTAATTTTTCCCTTTCCATGATAGAGTCCCAATGGCTTCGACTACTTGTTGAACTGTTTCTATACTTTTCATTGCTATCTTTTCCAGTATGTTTATTGTGAAATTTATCTTTAGTGTTTTTTAACTTTGCCTCAGTATACAACTCCATCTAAAATTAGAAGTATTACCATGATGAGCTGCTTATCATAACAGATTGGTTACTGTAGTCAAATTCAAGCTACCCTGTGATAATCAGTAAATTTTAATGTTTCTAATTGTAAATAAGTAACATCAGTGTGTCTCTCGTGACGTATAAGAAGGTCACTGAGATTGCACTGGACAGAAGCAAATGTAAGGAATTGCGTCAGAGTCACCGACAAGAGCCCAGCTCTTAAATTTAAGATGATGATAAGTCATTTCGTAACCATTAATACAAAATGTTACCTGGGTCTTGATCACATCACGCAGCACATCAGAGTAGTTCCGTGTTTTAGCAGCTACACGATATTTCGTCCGCCTCCTCTTCATGTTACGAAGTTCGGCTAATATCTCCAAACGTGACTTGTTTGTATTGCTTTGGTGTGCATCATCACTAAATCACAAAATACACTGTATAGATCTAACAATATTTCACTCAAGGGCCCCATATATCACAAAATGTAATTAAATATTTAGCTTAGCCTCAAATTGGGGAAAAGTTAAGGAATATAATATGTAATTACCTGGGCAAAGCCAAGTCAAGTAAATCATGGCAAAAAGGCACAGCTTGCACAACTGCATCATGGATTGCACGGCGCTCATCTCTTGAGAAGGTTGACTGCAAACGCTCCAGGGTCAATGGCTGAGGGTCTGGGCCACCTGTGCCTTGCGTTAAGAGTGTTATTGTATGCTGTGATTTTATATTTTAATATACACACCAATAGTCTCTATTTTGACTGGACATTACTACATGGTGAATGTAGCATTATTGTTATCCTAATGGTATCAACATCTGTCTATCTGCTATATCTTACATGCGATTACAATACCATTAATTATATTATAAATAATTGTGTAGTCATGAGCAACATATAAATCATCATTGGACAGTAGTAATAAATGCTTAAAGCATACTACATCTAGCAGAGTTTAATGTTGTATCTCATTTTATAAAGGATACATTAACAGAAGGGTAGTCAGGATCATGCTTAGATTACTCATACCAACTGTAAAAAATCAACTTTAAGTGAAATTAGAACACAGAAGTAAGATACTTTTAATATGATAGACATAAGAGGTGTTATACCTTTTTTGAATAATGGATCCAGTTTTGAGGAATCTTCAATAATTTTAGCAATTGCAGCATTTTCTGGAAGGAATATTAATGCAAGTGATTATAGAAGGTGTAGTTAAGAATAATTATCATTGAAAGCTATGAACTGAGGTATCATTTTTAATTCATAAATTCTTAAAAACCACATATCCAAAGTTATACATAGATATGAGAAACATGCACAGAAAAATACACAATTAATTGCATACTAAGTCTGACTAGCGTGTTGGCATTTGGATCCACAGGATCTGGCAGCAATAAATCCTTTTTGTTGTAACCATGGCGAGCCAGGAAGCATCTCTGTTCGTGTACATCTACTTTATCTTGAGGTATCCTGTGGCCGGGGTCATATTTACATTTTAAGCAAGCAGTACCCTGAAATAATTTGCGTTTAGCATTTAGTGCGGGTAAGAAGTTTCAAATGAAATTATAAAATACATGTCGTTGATCAGCCCAAAATACATTAAGATTAAGATTTAAATTATACAATCTAGATATTTCTTAACCTGTGTTTTTTTCCTATCCCACTGTAAACTCTGTAGTATAATTGTCATATCTTTATCGAATTTAATAGAAAAAGATTTCAAATCCAATAAATCTTTCTGCCTTTTTTCCATTTTCTTTGAAATCTTTAATGTATTGTATCAATTTTATTGTTTTAACTTGCATAAATTGAGAAAAAGTCGAACTCGAAACTTCACAAATTACACTGTCAGGTCAGTCAAATGTCAACCAAACCAGAAATGTCAAACAAGGCCCAGTCAAAAAGTTTTTTTAAATAGTTTCCTGATGTCGATAGTAGTCCATAAGGTTAGTAATCTTCGACTATATAACAATCCAAAGCAGATGTAAAACAACAAACTTGAGAGTACGGCATGGTTTACTTCAGGGGGTGAAAAGCAGAGTTAACAGCGCACGAGCGTTGTGTTCGATGCTGTAAGCACCCACATTATACATTGTAATCTTATAAGCACCCATTGGTGGCGATAACCGCTTACCATCAGGCGCATGCTTGTTTGTCACCTTTGTAGAATAAAAAAAGCTTTTACGACATGGGTAAAATTTTGCAACCTGGCAATGCAATAGTAGTAACGGTATGACAGTATGACAGCTGTCTTGTCTTGATCGTATTAGTTCGTAGTTTTTATTCTGTATAGTCTGTATTGCTTACCGAGAGACGTGTGCTTCCTTCTTTTTAGAAAATTTTTCGGCGAATGTGTTTGAAAGATGGGAGATTCAGAGGTAATTACGGCTTAATTTAGCCAATGATAGATATCTAAATATGTTCAGATGTGATACCGATAGTTCTTTCGCCAGGTACTGAAGAAATTGAAGGATATACCGTTTAAAATCCAGACCGCAAGTTTGAAAGAACGTCGTGAGGTTATCGAAGAAATATGTGAAGTTTTGGCTACACCAGGTACGTAATTAGCACTTTTCTACTATTTTTCGCATGAGTGAAACTACCAGTACCAAGTAGGTCATACCAGGGCATTCGCGTAGCTGTATTGATCTGCTGAGTTGCTAGATACAGTGCTCTCGTCTATACTTACACTTATGTAGGTAGATTCGTTATCAATGCACCTGTGCACAACCTGCATCTATCACTCAACTATTGATTTTGACAGAAGCTACTAGCTCCGCCTAATATGTGGGAGTAGTTAAAATATATTGTGAATCAAATTGAAAAGAGGAAAAATATGCTATTAACATAATTAGGCTATTGATTGTAAACAATCATGAAGGATGTGCAGCTTGTTGCAACTTGTATTATTGATTTAATGATAACTTAGATTGAGCCATTGCACAGGGTGATATCAGATTGTCACAGCATATTAGACTATTTTAAATTGATATTTTAGTTACATATCGAAAATATAATTACATTGATATTCATATTTAATACTGGTTTCCAATCATTGACATACAAAATTATACATTCATTATATTTCATTGACAATCATTACAATTATATGTTTATGAATAATTAGATTACTCAAAGAATTTTTTTTTTACAGTTTATTAGTAATCTCTCCTTCCATTGTGTTTTTCTGTGACTACTGGATAGGGTAACCTTAAAGAAATGCTATGTTTGCCTTCCATCAAATGGGCTATAGTTTATATTGCAATTTTTTTTGGATTGGCTTTAAATAACATCATGTATCATTATGTTGTCAGAAAGACAATTTCAATTTAGATTGGAAGAGAAACCCACAGTTGATAAAAGTAACATAAATTGATTTGTTAAACATATATAAATATGTAATTCAAAACACTTTGCTCTCACTCTCCCTCACTTATTTGGGCTTCAGAAGCAGTGATCTTCTATCTGTCACATACATACAGACACATATCATCACACCCTAACTGGGTAGGGAGAGAGTATAGGGCACCAGTTCTCTCTAGACTTACATACCTTGTTTGCTTCATCCACATTCATCAGTCTCTTCATACATGCTCATTGGTTTCAATTATCTGTCACATTAATTAACATTTTGTGCATAATGCCTCTTAGGTATATCAGAAGCTGCAGTTCGCTTTGTATGCCGAGTGCTGACATCTACTTTGCACCGGTATCGGGACTCTACGTCACAATCCTATGTTAAGACTTTAATAGCTTACTTGGTTGCAAACCACCAAGAATGGACACTGCGTAACCTTCTACCTGTGCTCCTTGATATTTCTGAGCAGCTCAATAACACTGCTACTTCGTAAGTATTTACTTATTTTGTGTCTAAAATCAATATTGTAATAACATACAGCTTGGTTATACATATACTGTTATAAGTCTACTGTCATAAAGCTTGAATTTCTTCACAGTAAAAGCACTTGTCAGAGTGGCCTTTATGCATTGCGATGGTCCTCTGTGCTAGTGGAAGGTACTCGTAAGACAGAAGACAATAATTTGGACTACAATGCACTTGTCCTATGTCAGGCCTATTTACTTGCTACAACTACTGCTTATGGAGACAAAAAGAAGAATGAAAAGGCTTATTCCATGGTAAATAATCTTGGAATTTTATATGTATGTTTTGTACTTTCTGGACATTTACTCATGTTTCTCTCTCATCATATATATATATACTCTATAATATATAAAAAGATAAAGTTTGGTATAATATTGCAACAAGAACATATATGCATTTTTATAAATGCATGTATGTATATTAACTGATATCTTTAGTAAACCACAGGATTGTCATAATTATATGCTCTAATTTTCCACAATGTATGAAATACCGACTCAACAAGAATGTTAGAATTCATAACAATATCAGTTAAGGGTAGCCTTATACATATCACATCATTTAACTAAGCAACATTTAAGCCGTGGTGGCCGAGTGGTTCGAACAGTTGCCTGTGACGAAAAGGTCGCAAGTTCGAATCCCGACTGTACCAATGAGTTTTTCTGAACTTAAGTACAGTGATTAGTCACACCACGAGCTTTACGGTGAAGGAAAACATCGAGAGGAAAATTCAAAGGCGTATGTATAGTCGTGCTTGAGTAACGGCGATGGACTCGCCATCTGTCACGTTGGCACCTAATATACCTCTGGCAGAAAGTGGGTGTGTGTGGGTTATTATATTTATCATTAAACTGCAGCATTTGAGTTCTCTGATATTCATCAATTATTCTCCTTACAGCTCCACACATCATGGTCAATTATTGGTAAAGAGAAACTCTCCAAATGGGTAGATGTCCTCCTAGCCCAGGCAGCCGATTCTGGCCCGCATGTGTGTGTTACATTCTCCGCACTCTGCAGGCATTACAAACAGATAGGGGATGAACCATTTATTGCAAAACACAAGGTCTGTTAAACATTTCATATACTTGTATGTCTTATGTTCCTAGTCCGTCCCATGGTGCATTAGAATTTAGACACTATAGAACATACATACACAATGTCATCTCCCAATTGTGGAATTAGTGCTTATGCTACCTCCCTTTTGTTCTCCTTTTGATATTGGGCTGGCTCAGCTATCAGACTTTCTATGGCAGAACCACATCTCAGTATAAGTTACACAATGCACACATACCCTATAGGCTACGGTAACCGCTTGTCATGGGCTGGTCTATATGCATGGTTATCACAGTTGTAATATATTATAAAAAAACATGTAAAATTGGCCAAAAGTGTACAATGGCAACTCGAACCTGCATTCTAATGTGCTTTCGAAATATGTACATATATTAGAATGAAACCTGGCTTGATTAATAATCTTATGGGGAATAATGGAATTTATATTGCCAAGTAGGTATCTACACACAAATAGTAAATGCAGCGATATTTGATATTTATTTATTAAAATATACGAACCTGTACCATATACCCTTCAGACAGAGTGAAATGCTAAGTAGTGACCAGCTTCGGTAGCGACAGACATGGCACATCAATCACATCTACGTAATAAAATATTTATACTCACAGTTGGATTACCATAGTCTGATTACGGCATTTTAGTGCAATGCTGTCCTAGGTAAAGAGGTGTGGTCTTAAGATATTTATTATCTATACCTATTTTTGCTCCAAGGCTGTGGACTGGGTATGATTAGAAACAAATAAGAGGCTATCACATGTAAGGCAAACAGTTAAATATAATTAAGAAGATAATAAATCATAAATATTTTGTTCACAGGACAAGATGTTAGAGAGTTTTATCAAAAGTCTAATCAGCGTGAAGCACCGCCCCAACGCGAACTACATCAAAGCATGCTCTGAAATGCTCCAGCTGCTAGACAGGGCCGAGGTGCACGAGGTGCTCCTGCCCGCCCTCAACAAAGCCATGCTGCGGAGCCCCGAGACCATCATACAGGCCGTCGGGGAGGTGGTGCACACGCTCGACATGTGCTTCGATGGAATCGTCGTCGATATCGGGAAGAGCTTGATCGGTCAGTCGCTTGCATACCTCGTACTATTTATTCTCTCTCACTCTATATCTCGCTTAAATCATATCGACATAGATTCTAATAGTGTACTGTTTGCAGTGAATTTGCACTCGAAGGACGAGTGGGTGCGCAGCGAGGCGCTCGTCGCGCTGCAGCGCTTGACGCCTCGTTGCGAGGACCCGGAGGTGGCTCGCGCGCTGCTGAAGCACACCTTCGCCGAGTACAACGGCGCCAGCGGCAAACTCACCTCCAGCGAGGACAAAATAGCCGTGCTCAACGTCAGTGTCATTGTTATTTTGAGCACACTTACACAAGTTACACTCATTAGCATAAGACGTGGAGTGTGCGTGCGTGCGTGCGTGTGCGTGCGTGCGTGCGTGTGCGTGCGTGCGTGCGTGTGCGTGCGTGCGTGCGTGCGTGTGCGTGCGTGCGTACGTGTGCGTGAGTGCGTCCCGTGCGTGCAGGGCGCGCGCGCGCTGGCGGCGCTGCGCGGCGGCGCGGCGCTGGGGGCGGAGGCGGCGGCGGCGCTGGGCCGCGCGCTCGACACGGAGTCGCACGAGCGCACGCTCTGCGCCGCGCTCGACGCGCTGCTGGCCTGGCTCGAGCTGCAGCGGCCGATGCCCGACCTCATGCTCGACATATTCCAGGTATACTATATTATAACGTTCGGTGTTAACGCGCCGCACCCTACTCTCGAACTATCGACACAGACTCGCTTTTCCATATTCATATCCAACGCTTCACATAGTACGTTAGTCTCCGTCGACGTACAATCGTTATCCTATAAATATTTCGCATTGAAAAAATGTCTGCAATGTTCGATCGAACGCGCAAAACAAGTGAGGCGGGTTGTTTATGAGCATGGCGGACTGGACCGCGGGTGTGTCACGTGTGTGTGTGTGTGTGTTGCAGAAGAGCACGTCGGCCAAGAGCACGACGCAGGCGGTGCGCACGGCGTACGTGAGCGCGGTGGGCCGCTGCGTGCGCGCGTGCGGCGCCACGGCCGCGCACGCCGCCGCGCTGCGCCCCGCGCTGCTGCGCGCCGCCGACAGGGCCGCGCTGCAGCCGCTGCAGGTGAGCCCCGCGAGCTTACACAAGGTATCCGCTCCGAGGCGATTTGAACAGGTGTTTATACACCATTGCCCACCTTTGGAAGTGGGTACCGTATAGGTATACGAATAAGTGTTCATATAATATGTAACATTGCTCACGTGTGAATATACTCGGGCGTGTATTATAACATGGCTTCGTTTGCCCGTAGCACCAAGTAGTGAGCGAGGGTATATGCGCGATGCTCGGGCTGGTCCTGCTGGACGAGACGGGCGAGCTGCCTACCAAGCCGGTGTGGGCCGCGCTGACCCACCCGGACAAGCACGTGCTGCTGCACGACCGCGTGCTCGCCGCCGCCTCGGATGACGGTAAGCTGGGGGACGACCCTTACTGCCCGCTCCCGATGTTGCCTCGTACTACACTTGTACTTCTCTGGTTGATTATCTTTACGTATGCTACTGTCTTATATACTAATGAAGCAAGCTAAAACTTATATAGTTATACGTTTTTTTAATAAGCTACCTCGGAAAATAATTGAATTACCTTTTGTAGAATGTAAAGCTGTCGTTAAAAGTAAATGAATTCAAAAGGCTTATTATAAAACATCAGATTATTTTAATGTTGGCCATGCATGGCAATGAATTGCTCCTCTTGTACAGAGTTTATAATATATGTAATTACCTATAATTATTTTCGCCTCTATAGTTTTTCGCAGAACAATTCCTTACATTCGCAACACTTATATAGTGAGATCCACTGTAAAGGTTCGATACAGTGGCTAACTATGCAGCCCAGATTTTCAACCCCTTGAAATTTATCAAAACTTGCGAACGCCATTTTTCATCATCTACATACGTATAGGGTCTCGCCGCGTTGCTCGGATCATTAAATGGTTCTTAGCTTGCTTCAAATCCATCTCTGTCTTAATATTTAATAGTAGTTAGCATTTTGTCCGTTGGCTTTCAGTTATAAAGTATTTTTTACCGACACCATTATTTTATCAGAGTAGATTTACGTGCGTTTTAAATGACTATGAATGATAAGTATAAATAAATGTTAATATAATATGTACGTATATGCAGTAATATATGTTGGGACCGTCGTCCGCGTACGGCTGGGAATGCCTCGGCATGCGGCGAGGTGTATCGATGTGTTCCGTACCGCGCATGCTCATACACTATAATTTGCAATGTGTCCGAATTCGTACATTAATTGTTCGTCAGCCGAGTGGCACTATAACATTTACCCCTTTATAGTCCTCATACAGGTGGCGTTGCTATGCAGAACAGTGTTGGAAAACTACCAAAGCGTTGCCAGTGAGCAAAGCTCGCCGGTTTATAGAGCCTTCGTGATGAGCATGCTGTGCCCCGCCCGGGCCGTGCGCGCCGCCGCCCTGCAGCAGGCGCGCGCACTGCTGGCCCGCCCGGCCCGGGCCGCCCAGGCCAGGTATTGCCTGCGGGCCTTGACCCTACTGCTGGACGAGGGCAAACTGTTCGCCGCCAAGGACAAGTCGCCGCCCGACGAGAGGGCCGAAGTCACGGGGAAGATGATACTCGACTGTGTTCATGCACTGTGTTCCTTCAGAGGTGAGCGCGCAGACGTCGCTTTGTAGATTAGGATGGGGAAGGGGGGCTCCGCGACAACGGCGAGATTGAGGAGAGTCGTGTTCGCAGAGTATGAGGAAGGCGAGGTCCAGAGCGTGGCGCTCGCGGCGCTGGCCAGCTGCCACCACCCGCTGGTGGCGGCGCAGCAGCGGCGCGCCTGGGCCCGCCTGGCCGCGCGCCTGCGCCTGCAGCCGCGCGCGCTGCTGGCGCTGCACGCCAACAACCTCAAGAACAAGTACATCCTCGGGTACACGCCCAACGATGTTAGTATACACAACATGACGCCACGCCACTATATGTATTTATTGTGTTTATACGGCAAGTAATTGTATCGAATATTTCCTGTCTCCAGACGCTGTCGAACGTGGTGACGACATTAGTGCATATAAACCCGGACATAATGGCCACCAGCGCCGTGCAGTTCACGTTGGAAGTGCTCCAGGACCCGGAGCTGGTGCGCGTCACCAGGGACGAGTACTTCACATACCTCACGCCTGAGGGAGAGCTCTACGACAAGAGCTCGGTGCCGGGGTGAGTGCCGCGCACGTGGCATGGATAAGACTACCCACTGCCTATGATGATACACATTAAAACAGCGATCGTTATACCGGCATTTGAATAACTTAATTAGAAATTAATAAAAAGAGTAACCATGGAGTTTCTTGCCGGTTCTTCTCCATGGACGCGACCAACTCGAACCGTGCTTCTTTTTCGACGTTTTATAAGTGCCCACCTGGGCCTATGTGAAATAAAAAGATTGATTTTGAACTTACAATACTAATATATGGTTTATAAAAACTGTATGCTAAAAAACCCTGTAAAAACTGTATTTATGTTAAATATTTCTATTTGTAGCAACGAAGACAATAAGGAGATGAACTTGAAACGCGAGAGCAAGGCCTACAGCTACAAGGAGCAGTTGGAGGAATTGCAACTGCGGCGTGAGCTCGAGGACAAACGGCAGCGGCAGGGGAAGGTGAAGGAGGTTAGTGGCGGCTACGGCTAATAGGAAGTTCAACTCTAACCCTACCACCATATTGGATCCTCGAGACTTTAGCCTATAGGAGCCATTACTACATTATTGCTGACTGCCTCCTGGCAGTTTCTGTAGCGTCTAGGATACTTTCATCGTACATCGCAACTTTTTACAACCTCTCCCTTTGGGAGCGCGGTGAAGCCCCCCCCCCCCCCCCTCCATACCCACAAGGGCCTGTATTTTAGTTTATATTTTAAACGTGCGATCAACGCAAAACTAAACGCACGTGATTTCTCACTACTCTAGTCTCATCATTGGTGATAGTGATTCATTTGTGTATTGTTCTGTACCCCGTTCTCCTCGCGAGTCGGTCGTGCCGAACGGCCCGGCTCAGCCATACGCGTGCGGCAGGTGGCCCTGTCGGCCAAGCAGAAGGAGGCCATGAAGGCGGCGCTGGGCCGCGAGAGCCAGGTGCGGCGGCGGCTGGCCGCGCTGAGCGGCCGCGTGGCCGCCGCGCTGCAGCTGCTGCAGGCGGTGCTGCGCGGCGCGCCCCCGCCCGCCACGCTGCAGCCGCGCCGCCTGCTGCCCGCGCTGCTGGCCGCGCTGCGCTCGCCGCTGGCCGCCGCGCGCCTCGTGCCCGCCGTGTGCGCGCTGCGCCCGGCGCTGCTGCCGCACCTCGCCACGCTCGGGGACACGATCGCCCGCCTCACCATTAGGTCACACCCCCCCCCCACTATATGAACTTCCTACGCTTCTCGTCCCGTGCTTTACTTTATAATTTATCACGGACACGGATACTAGTCTTTCGGACGAACATATTAATAAAAAAAATCATGGTGCTGCGATTTCTTATTCATCCCGAAGTTTTAAGTATCAATCCGAGCAGTAGCAGAGCTTAGAATCCCCCACTCAGAGTCACCTCCCGCATCAGTTCAATGTTGTATCGAGACGATGTCCGTAACGACCAACGAGACAATGATGATATCGAGCCTCGAGTGGCACGTCACGAGCAGGGTGTGTATCCGGCCGCAGGCTGCACCAGCCGCAGTGCGACCTGGCGCCGGGCTGGCTGGAGGAGCCGCTGGCGGCGGGCACGCGGCGCGCCGTGCTGGCGCTGCACGCCGCCAGCGCCGCGCGCCCGCTCAGCGCGCCCGGCTTCTGCTACGTGTTCCCGTTGCTCAAGCAAGGTTGGCACGCGCGGTCCCTCCAGGCGGGCTGGAGATGCGACCCCCTCCTACGCTTTGAATGTATCTAAATGCCAACGTGACAGACGGCGTGCCCGACGCCGTTGCTCGAGCACGACTATACGTCTACTAGACTTACTACTATAACTTCTCAAATTTGTGCCAATTTCCTCTCGAACTTTAGTTCGGTACGGTCAGGATTGGGGGGTGGGAGAACGTATATGTGTGTCGGCTTGCGCAGCGCTGTCGGGCGCGGCGGGGCGGGCGGACGAGGCGCTGATGCTGGGCGGGCTGGGGCTGATCGCGCGCCACGCGGCGCTGCGCGGCGAGCCCGACAACCGCACCGGCCGCGACCCGCTGCACCCCTCGCTCTTCCCCATCGACCACATGTTCCGGCTGCTCATCGACCTCATCAGTCAGTTACCGCTAGATACCTATTATTACACTAGACTACAGTAGCGCGCTGAAATATCATATCATTGATAGATCTCTTTCTGGAAATCCTCTGAGCCAATCCAGCTTATATACATATAATATTATAAATAATTTATCTATCCAGCTAAATTTCACACAATTTTCGGTCTGTAGTTTTTGCGTGAAAAAGTAACACACGTCTCATTTATAATATTAGTAGAATTCTAGTTTTTGAATTTATCAATTCAGTACTACGCTGTTGTTTCGTTGATAAAACGTTGTTGACTGTATTTGTTTGTGTCTCGTGGAGCACCAGAACTCCTTTACTTAAAGTGGGTCATCACATCCCGCAGGCAGCACCAGCGGCCGCGTACAGACGGCGTGCACGGTGGCTTTGTTGGAAACCGCTCAGTGCGGCGCGCGCGGTGACGTCACGCGCGAGGACGTCAACTGTCTGCTCGCGGGGCTGCAGAACCCACTGGAGGTATACACGCGCTCTAACTAATATGGATCTATTCTTTTTTAAACAGTAATTTCATAGTACTTCCCTTCTACTTACGGTTTTTGTGAATATCTTCTTTTCGCTCTCGGTAAAGCATAAACCGGTGCATTTGTAGGTGGTCCGCGACGCCGCCCTGCGAGCGCTGCTGTGCGTGGGGGAGCGGCTGCCCGCGCTGCTGACGGAGCCCGAGTACGCCCTGGAGCTCACCAAGCGCCTGCTGGTCGCCACCTTCGACGTCTCCGCCGATAACAAGTTGGCCGCTCTCTTTGCATACGTGATACGATATTAATGCCGGTCCCAATTTCGATAATGTCACCCGGAATCGTGTACAGAAAACTAGCGGACGAGTTGTGGAGCAAGGTGCCGGGCCTGCAGCAGTGGAGCCGCGAGGAGTCGCTCATAGAGATGTTGGTCGCGGAGGTGCAGCACCCGGCCGAGCCCGTGCAGCGCGCGGCCGCCGGCGCCCTGGCCGCGAGGGTCGAGGCCGCCGGCGGCGCGCCCGGGGAGGCCGTGCTGCAGCGGCTGCAGCAGGTACACCATGAGATGTTGGTCGGGGAGGTGCAGCACCCGGCCGAGCCCGTGCAGCGCGCGGCCGCCGGCGCCCTGGCCGCGAGGGTCGAGGCCGCCGGTGGCGCGCCCGGGGAGGCCGTGCTGCAGCGGCTGCAGCAGGTACACTATGAGAATCATAATCGGTCGCCGCGGTGCATCGTGCCGCAGACGATGTAATATGAGGTCTCGGGCGGCAGGTGTACCTGGAGCGGCTGCCGCTGATCCCGGCGCGGCTGGACCAGTTCGGGCACGAGGTGGAGCCGGCGCTGGACGAGTGGGGCGCGCGGCGCGGCGTGGCGCTGGCGCTGCACGCGCTGGCGCCGCGCCTGGCCGCGCCCGCCGTGCCCCCCGCCATGCGCTTCTTCGTGCACCACGCGCTGGCCGACCGCGCGCCGCAAGTGCGCGACGAGATGCTCAACGCCGCCATGGCCATCGTGGACCTGCACGGCAAGGTGCGCCCCCACCTCGACCCCCACCACGCCCCCACCTCGCCCCACCCCGCCCCCGGCTGATACCTGTGCTCGTAGGAAACGCTGAGCAGCCAGCTGCCGGTGTTCGAGGACTTCCTGGACAAGGCGCCCAAGTCGGGCGGGTTCGATGCCGTGCGCCAGTGCGTGGTGCTGCTGGTGGGGTCGCTGGCGCGCCACCTGGAGGCGGGCGACGCGCGCATCCGCCCCATCACCCTGCGGCTGGTGGCCGCGCTCTCCACGCCCAGCCAACAGGTACTCATATTCATAATTCAAATTACATTTTGTACCAAATTTTCAATCATACTTTTTTTTTCTATTTATTATAGGAGTTTTGTCGCACAGCGACTATGTCACTCCGTGAGGACACCTGTATATAAAATAAAATCACTTAAAATCTACGCATATACAATTTTGACAAACACTTTATATCGTCAGAACTAGGGTTCGCCAAGATACTGTTACACAGACCCACATCCTGGGTTTCTACCCATACTTAATGTTCTATATATTAATTACACCAACTCCCGCACAATTAATACAGGTACAAGAAGCAGTGAGCAACTGCCTGCCCCACTTGGTGGGCTCGCCCGCGCTGGAAGATGAAATACCTACCATCATGAACAAGCTCATGAAGCAGCTACTCACTGCTGAAAAATACGGAGACAGGAAGGCGAGTACACAACAGAATACGATAATTGCCATTATGTAGTGCAGATGGAGTATAAATGAGTGTGTCCGTACTTAGGGCGCGGCATACGGCATAGCGGGCATCATCAAGGGCCTGGGCATCTTGTCGCTGAAGCAGCTGGATGTGATGGGCAAGCTCACCGAAGCTATACAGGAGAAGAAGAACTTCAAGTATCGCGAGGGTAAGGTTGCAATTAATAACGTTTAACATTATATTGAATTCGTTTTTCGGTTGGTTTGCTTATTTATATGTCACAATTGCGCTTTTCTGCAGTAGGCGGAGGCATAATAATACTCAACTCTAGTGTTATTAAGTTATCTAATGCCACAGATAGCGAGTCTGCCTTATATATATGGTTGATGACAAATATGATTACTAGGTAGTTTTGTTCGTAAGTGATGTAATATTGATGATGGCGGCGACAGGCGCGCTGTTCGGGTTCGAGATGCTGTGCCACAAGCTGGGGCGGCTGTTCGAGCCGTACATCGTGCACGTGCTGCCGCACCTGCTGCTGTGCTTCGGCGACACCTCGCAGTACGTGCGCGCCGCCGCCGACGACACCGCCAAGCTCATCATGTCCAAGCTCAGCGCGCACGGCGTCAAGCTGGTGCTGCCCTCGCTGCTGCAGGCGCTGCAGGACGACAACTGGAGGACCAAGGCCGGTGAGAGAGCTCAGATCGCCTTAGATACTGGAATAAGAACCGACTGTTGTTGCACACGTGTGCGCACGCGCATACTTTTCTTAAGTTAGATGTTAAAGTCGCCTTTCGAGTTGGTTGATGGCTTGTGCCCATGACTTGCAGGGTCTATCGAGCTGCTCGGTGCGATGGCATACTGCGCGCCGAAGCAGCTGTCGTCGTGCTTGCCGTCCATCGTGCCCAAGCTCATCGAGGTGCTGAGCGACTCGCACATGCGCGTGCAGGAGGCCGGCGCCGAGGCGCTCAAGGTCATCGGCTCCGTGATCAGAAACCCCGAGATCCAAGGTAACTGCTGCATTCGAACACCTAGTTCATCAGCTTTACAGAATTGTCTTCATGCATGCACTGTTGTTGCAGCGATCGTGCCCGTGCTGCTGCAAGCGCTGCAGGACCCCTCGAACAAGACGTCGGCGTGCCTCCAGACGCTGCTGGACACCAAGTTCGTGCACTTCATAGACGCGCCGTCGCTGGCGCTCATCATGCCCGTGGTGCAGCGCGCCTTCCTCGACCGCAGCACGGAGACCAGGAAGATGGCGGCGCAGATCATAGGCAACATGTACTCGCTCACCGACCAGAAGGATCTCATGCCCTACCTGCCCAATATTATACCGGGCCTGAAGAGCTCGCTCCTGGACCCTGTGCCGGAGGTGAGTAGCCCTCATACTCTACCTTTCATTGGTAATGTTAACCATACATTATTTAAATATATATTATCGAGGCGATCCCTCACGGGGTAGGCAAAATGAGGAGAGCCGCAGTTCTTTCTGTCTAGACATACCTTTTTCTCCACATTCATCAATCTCTTTATACCAATTTATGAGTATCCGATCGATTTGATCTAGGTACGCGGTTGTCCTCGCTCTTGTTCCACACGCTTTCGCATGGTATAACTGTTTCGTCGTCATGATAGTTATATCTGGCCAATCAGACGATGGACAGCAATGTATATTTCAGTGTATAGTGTAGTGCAATGTAACGATGTTTGAGCAAGCAGTTGTGGTGCGCAGGTCCGCAGCGTGTCGGCGCGCGCGCTGGGCGCCATGGTGAAGGGCATGGGCGAGAGCAGCTTCGAGGAGCTGCTGCCGTGGCTGATGCACACGCTGACCTCGGAGACCAGCTCGGTGGACCGCTCGGGCGCCGCGCAGGGCCTGTCCGAGGTGGTGGCCGGCCTCGGCGTGCACAAGCTGCACAAGATCATGCCAGGTGACCCTCGACCCGGTGCTATAATTAACGTCTAATGCTAGCCAACAGGCCAAGAATGAACTCTTCCCTGAGGTGTTCTCTTGACGTTACAGCACGGACCTCTTCAATAAAGGTGTTTTATGCAGGGTCGGATGGAATTACACATTGCAAGGGACAGTCTTATTTTACACGCGTCCATTGACTGCTTACTGTCACGCGGGTCGGGTGATAACTTGCAGCCTTAGTATAAAAAGAAATGCAGTATTTTGATCTATTTATAGTCTGTGTTTTGTTGTACGTAGCTATGTTTGGTAACCGTTTACCATCAGGTAGAATATTTTCTTCTTTTTCCCCGAGCCCGAGCATGTAAAGCATTTTTGGAGGCCTGCTGTCGTAATGTGTATGAGATGCTACGGTCGTCGTGTGCAGATATAATAGCGACAGCGGAGCGCACCGACATCGCGCCGCACGTGAAGGACGGGTACATCATGATGTTCATCTACATGCCGGGCGCGTTCACCGACGAGTTCACGCCGTACATCGGGCAGATCATCAACCCCATCCTCAAGGCGCTGGCCGACGAGAACGAGTACGTCCGGGAGACGGCGCTCAAAGCGGGTGAGCCTCCTGGACAGACCCTCCTCCCCCTCCTCTCCCACAAGCACAGGGGTGTAACACAACACACTCTTTTCGCCTAACATATACGACAGATTCGAAAGAAAGGTCGCTCGTAGGCTAATCGATGTACTACAGGCTACTATTCTGTTATGTTAGAATTGTTAGATCCTTGTCATACAATATGAGTCGATGTAGCTGTATGTCCCGATTGTTCCTCATGACCGCCCTTGTGGTTTCATCAAACGACCCCCGCAGGCCAGAGGATAGTAAACCTGTACGCGGAGTCAGCGATAACCCTCCTTCTGCCGGAGCTGGAGCGGGGGCTCTTCGACGACAACTGGCGGATCAGGTACAGCTCGGTCCAACTGCTGGGAGACCTGCTGTACCGCATCTCGGGCGTCTCCGGCAAGATGAGCACCGAGACCGCCTCGGAGGACGACAACTTCGGCACGGAGCACTCGCACAAGGCCATCATGAGGGCGCTCGGCGCGGAGAGGAGGAACCGAGTGCTGGCCGGCCTCTACATGGGCAGGAGCGACGTGGCGCTCATGGTCAGGCAGGCGGCGCTGCACGTCTGGAAGGTACCTGCCCTACGATACACACATAACATATTATACAAGCAAAACAAAAGGAGTCCACAAGTGGGATAATGACACTTTTTGTAGGTGGTGGTAACAAATACGCCGAAGACACTGCGCGAGATCTTGCCGACACTGTTCGGCCTGCTGCTGGGATGCTTGGCGTCCACCAGCTACGACAAACGACAAGTCGCCGCGCGTACACTGGGCGACTTGGTGCGCAAGGTTAGTGACGCAATCGCACGGCAGGCGGCCCACAGGCGACGGCTGCGAGGTACCGCTAGTGAGGAGATGTGTGTGTGTGTGTGTGTGTGTAGCTGGGCGAGCGCGTGCTGCCGGAGATCGTGCCCATCCTGGAGCGCGGGCTGCGGTCGGAGCGCGCCGACCAGCGCCAGGGCGTGTGCATCGGGCTGGGCGAGATCCTGGCCTCCACGTCGCGCGACGCCGTGCTGAGCTTCGCCGACGGCCTGGTGCCCACCGTGCGCACGGCGCTGTGCGACCCGCTGGCCGAGGTGCGCGGCGCCGCCGCCCGCACCTTCGACAGCCTGCACGCCACCATCGGCAACAAGGCGCTCGACGACATCCTGCCGCAGATGCTGGACCAGCTCAAGCACCCCGACCCCGCCATCGCGGACGCCGCGCTCGACGGACTCAAACAGGTACACCACTCTATCATATCTACGCGGGCATAAGCTACTTGCGCCATCGTGCTATGAGCGAGCGAAATGGACAGCTCACTGCGTACGATGTATAGCAGTATATTATGTCCGGTCGCGGTGGCAATGTCCGACAATGCGGGTCGATGCGGTACCCAGATAATGGCGATCAAGTCCCGCGCCGTGCTGCCGTACCTGGTGCCGGTGCTGACGGGGGCGGGCGGCGCGGGCGGCGTGGACACGCGCGCGCTGTCGGCGCTGGCGGCGGCGGCGGGCGGCGCGCTGGCCCGCCACCTGCCGCGCGTGCTGCCCGCGCTGCTGCAGGCGCTGCTGGCCGCGCGCGGGCAGCCGCACGCGCAGCGCGAGCTGGAGCACTGCCGGGACGCGCTGCTGCCCGTCGACGACGCGCCCGGTGTTCGATGGTTATTGCTCTACAATTATTGCGCTATACACCCCTCGGCACAGCACTCGGCACTATAACGTGTCTTATATATATTGAATAGATCCACCCAATAAGAATCAAGAACGTGCAAACCACCCCCACATCTTGTATAGCGAGCGTAGATAGTCTGACTCAGTATCGGAAAGCGTCATGTAGTTATGTAAGCTATTGGGCCCGTGTGACGAGCGGCGTGTGCGTGTGCGCAGCATCATCGACACGCTGCTGGAGACGGTGCGCGCAGGCGAAAGCTCACGGCGCGGCGCCGCGGCGTCGCTGCTGTGCGCGTACATCTCGCACACGCGCGCCGACCTGAGCGCGCACGTGCCCGTGCTGCTGCGCGGCCTCATCCTGCTGTTCGCGGGCACGGAGCGCGACGTGCTGCTCATGGCGTGGGAGGCGCTCACGGCGCTCGTCAAGACGCTCGACCCCGAGCGGCAGATACAGCACGTGTCCGACGTCAGGCAGGCCATCAGATACGTCACGGCTGACATGAAGGGAGAACTCTTGCCCGGCTTCTGTTTGCCCAAGGTGAGGCAACATTCCTAGTGTTTTGTGACAGTTATTGTCGTACATCCTTCGTCATATATTTTTGGAACGAAGTTCCTTATTTTGTATATGTATTTAAACAATTATGTGACGCGAAATCGCATATTTTACAGGGAATAGCACCAATTCTACCGTTGTTCCGAGAATCGATCCTGAACGGTCTACCGGAAGACAAAGAGAACGCGGCCGTGATGTTGGGCGAGGTGATCAAGCTGACGACGGCGGACGCCATCCAGCCCTCCGTGGTGCACGTGACCGGCCCCCTTATCCGTATCCTGGGGGATCGGTTCAACTCCAGTGTCAAGGCTGCCGTGCTGGAGACGCTAGCCTTACTATTGGACAAGGTAGGCATTTTAAACTCACCGAAAGCTACACTTTTTACTTATTTATGAATTTGTTCACTAAGGAAATTTTGAATAACGTTGACCCGTTTCTGTGGCAACTGTGTAAGTAACGGTGCGTTTGTGTGCAGGTAGGCGTGATGCTGAAGCAGTTCCTGCCGCAGCTGCAGACGACATTCCTGAAGTCGCTGAACGACCCCAACCGCGGCGTGCGTATGAAGGCCGGGCACGCGCTCACGCGGCTGGTGGTGATCCACGCGCGCGCCGACTCCCTGTTCCTGGAGATGCACACCGGCATGCGCACCGCCGAGGACCCCGCCATCCGCGACACCATGCTGCAGGCCCTGCGCGGCGTCATCACCATCGGTGCGTGAGCGTAGGCTGCACATATATACCAGGACCCTCATTCCGCCGAGACCATAGCTGTTGCTAAAGCATGACTAACAATACATCATTGAATTTCTTGTCAAAAATATGCAGGTTTTCCTTTCAATGTTTTCCTTTACTGTGATTAATCGCTGTACCTAAGTTCAGAAGACCTCATTGGAACAGTTGGGATTTGAACTCATACTAAACCGCGCACGAATAAGAAATGCGAGGTAAATGGAACATTCCGTCAGCCGGGGACCGGATGTCGGAGCAGCTGGCGCTGTCGGTGCTGAGCACGCTCAGCTGCCCGGCGGCGCTGGGCCACGCCGACGACGTGCACCGCAGCGCCGTGGGCGGCTGCCTGGGCGCCATGCTGCACTGCCTGCCCGAGCCGCACCTGGACGCGGCGCTGCTGCACCACGTGCTGGCCGCTGCTCCGCACCCCCAGCACTCTCAGCACACTCAGCACCCGCCGCCCGACGACTGGCTGCTGGCGCACGGCCGCTCGTGCGCGCTCTTCGTGGCCCTCAAGGAGACCCCCCAGCTGGTGTACCGCGAGCCTCACCAGGATAAGGTGACTGACGACCTTCCCTTCCTGCCTATCCCATATGTGACAAGATCCTAACCTCCGGTCATCTCTGCCCGCAGGTGGAGCGAGCCCTGATGGCCCAGCTGGCCAGCGACAAGATCCCTATAGCGTGCAACGGCATCCGCGGCATCGCCTACCTGATGCGACACCTGCTGCTCGCCGACCGACCCGTGCCCGCCAACATCCTCTCGCAGTTTGTCAGGGTATTACTTGCATAATGTATTTATACCACTTGCTCACATTACAATTTAAGTGAGTTAATCTGCCGATCAGTATAAATTGTTACTTATTTACGAATCATTTTTTGGCGGCCGTCTAGTCTGGCAGATATTTGTGTGATGAACACGAATATATGTACCTTAGTCTTGGATGTCCTATGTATTTATGTATATAGCTATCTATATAAGTAAATAATTATATCGTTTTTAGTAACCATATCACTTGCTTTATTTGGAACTAGGTCAATCTGTGTGGAATTGTCCCAAGGTACAAAAAATAAATGTATATTCGTTGGTACATCTTATTATCAACAAAATGAACTGACCATATGTAGCCTGTCGAAGCCAATTGATGTATCTATATAAACCCGAATGTTCGAGTAGTGTGTGTGACCGTGTGGGCGGGGGTGCGCAGAGCATGAACCACAGCAGCAACGAGGTGAAGCAGCTGATGGCGCGCGCGTGCGGCGTGGTGGGGCGCGAGGCGCGCGCGGAGGGCGCGGGCGCGGACGTGCTGCGCGCGCTGCTGCCCGCGCTCGTCAACGGCACCAAGGAGAAGAACACCTACGTGCGCGCCAACGCCGAGCTGGCGCTGCGGGCCGTGCTGCGCCTCGCGAACGGAGACTCCTTCTATCAGGTCCGTGACACGCACGACCCACCATACGACACAACGCAGCCCAATACTGCCGATACTGCCGCTGCCCGATTTATCAGCAGGTTGCAGAGCCTTGAACTTAGGGCGGCATCGTTTGAGATCTATTTCTTTTTATTTTAAGGAATTTTAAAACGAACTGAATTTAATAGAAAAATATTTAATATACACACGAAGGTAACGTGAAGCTATAAAGCCGCCGCTGTGTATACCTACTTCTAGTTGTGTTCCTGCAATGAGTAAGGTTCCTAAATTTCTCTCATGTAACTATGGTGTCCGCATGCCATCGGGCAGGCCGTGTACATGCTTACCACCTTTGTGGTATAACAAAAATGTTTGAACCTTATTCTGTTGAGCCTATTAATTTTGAATTACAAGCATTGCTGACTTATAGTCATACTATATGAGACACAAAAATACTAGAATCGCGAAACATCATCATGGATGTAAGATTAGGTCAACTTCCTCCTAATCTCGCGATCTAACAAACGTCAGATAAGAGTGATAACACTAGCCGTGCAACAATTGTTAATCTGCACCGATTATACATTATTAACATACCGCTTCAAGTTTCCATTCTTTATTTCACGTTTAGGTATAAAACATCAATATTTTCGCATAACTACATGTATGGTACGTACACTAGGCAATGCTAGTAGCTATGTTCAATTTAATAAAACCTATCCCCCTCTGGTCGTATCCTATCTCTCCTACCTATCCCTCTCTGTATAACGGCCATGTTATACAAATAAACAATATTCTATTCTATTCTTCATGGTGTCTATTGATGAAATTTGATCAGAGACTGGCTGAGCGCATATTGCAGATGAATGATCTAGTTATCATCGTCTGGGTTATCTCAACAACCTTGACACAGTTACCAACAATTGGTTATTGCTTTACGGCACGTTATTTTATATAAATTACAGACATTTTTAGGGTATAAGCCTCTCAGGCACCTCTAAGTGTTTCTAAGTCTAGTCTGTCTTACCCAGCTGGGTTAAACAAATAAAGTTCTAAACACTAACGCCGACAATAAACGGATTTGATTTGTTATATTTGTAGATGAATGTATGTATGTGTATGTGCAGCAATGCATGGTGCTGCTGGACGAGGGCGCGCGCGAGGCGCTGGCCGACGTGGTGGCGCGCGTGCTGCGCCGGGCGCTCAGCGACGGCCGCGACGAGGACCTGGACTGCACGCTGCTCACCTGAGCGGCCCCTAACACTATATACATTTATTATATACTGAGCGCTGGCTTTTACTTTACCACTGTCCTAACCTCATTAATACCGTCCTTAATAGCCACCTGTATAAATCGATCGCGGACACTCAAGAACGGGAACATCAAGTACTCGAAACTGACAAGCACGTATGAAGAGACTGATCAATGTGGACGAAGCGAAAGAGATATGTAAGTCTAGAGAACTGGCGCTCTATACTCTGCCTACCCCGTTAGAGACTCGGCGTGATGATATGATGATGATAATCTCCATTATTAGGAACAAAGCATCTGGATACTAGATTGTTACACAAAGTGACTACTATCTGATCTTCATTGGTACAAAAAATTTATAAAACAACAAATAAGCATGGATATAACATAACATGATGGTGGCAATGCTTCAGATTGGTTTAAGCCCTAATGGTCTTGATATCTGTAATTGAATATGTGGCATAACAATACAACAAAGCAGTACATGACATGATATCCAAATGTATATTTATGAACTGTGATGCACATACAATACAGAATTTCATGTGACTACTGATAACTGAAAACCGCACTCAGTACGTAAGGCTATCAGGGTACGAGTCTGATCTCTACTACACTAGATCGGGTGTAAGTCAAGGTAGTACACTTGGACCAACTCTGTTTGTCATAATGATCAATGATTTGCCGGGGACTGTCAGGACTTGTCACTGCTCACTGTTTGCAGATGACTTGAAACTGTATCTGGCTATAAAGGGGCCCGAGGACTGCATGGCTATACAGAATGATATAGAGGCCGTAGTAGAGTGGAGTGAGCGGAATCACATGCATTTCAATACATCAAAATGCAAAGTGGTAACATTCTCACGTAAACGCAACCCACTACATTTTAATTACCACATAGATGGAGCTCCTTTGGGGCGCGTAGACCAAATACGTGACTTGGGACTGACATTAGACTCGAGACTTGACTTTCACTGCCACATAGAAAATATATGTAAACAAGCCAACAAAATTCTGGGGTTTGTAATGAGGCTATCATCTAATTTTAACGGCTGCAAAGCTGCAATTACTCTGTATAAAGCGTTTGTTCGTAGTAAGCTTGAATACAACGCTTTGGTTTGGGACCCCCATGAAAATAAGTACGGCCTACATATTGAGCGTGTCCAGAGGAAGTTTGCTCGCTTTTTATACAAAAAGATATTTGGATACTATCCGTACCTATATCCATCGATGTTCGTCTTGGGGATGGTGGGACTGGAAACATTGGAGTTAAGACGCAAGTTTCAACTCCTGATTCATTACTACCACCTCCTGATGAACAAAGTGGACAATCCCAAGGCGTTGGAGCGTGTGGGCCTAGCAGCGGTCCCGAGTCGTTTCCTGATAAATGGTGAGGGCGTGGATGGTCCGCGTCGGCACAGACGACTGTTCGCGGAGCCTCCGGGAGTGCGCACGCGTCGTGCTGCCGCTGCACCTACTCCTAGAGCAGTGGCGTTACTCAACTCGCTACTCGCTCAGCACACGGACCTGGATATCTTCCATGATCGCCCTTCTAAAATTAGCTGTTGCATTTTAAAATTTTTAAATAGTACATAAGTTTATTGTTTATTTAAATTTTATTTTTTCTTCGTGTATAATTATATAATAAGTAACTGCAAATGTAAATATTTAAAATGTAAGTGTTTTGGCTCAGGGCTGTTAACTTATGTTTTTATTGAAATAAAATAAATAAATAAATAAATAAATAACAGTTTGTATGATAAGGAATGGATAAAAGAACAATTTCATTTATTTGGATACAATGCATCTTAATATATATATACAAGGTTTGAGTAGGATCTTCAAAATGCTGATTTGAGCCTATTAGGTTTTGTTCATATTGTTATTTCTTATTGCCTGAAAACTAATATTTAAAAATAATGTATAGCAATAATATACAAAATACATCTATAAAAATGCCCAGGAGAAAAAGTCCATTTACCAGGCTTTGATTACAAGAGATTTGTAAAATCTATGGAGGGCTTTGTATTTTTACATGTCATCTACATTTCACACGTCACATCTATGTATGCCCCAAGCCATTGACACCTTCTGGGTGGCATGATAATGGATATTTAGATGATAACAAATTTTATGCACATGTACACCTTATGACCAAATTACTGTATTAAGTAATGATAAACTTTTACTGTTGATAAATATTGGAAGATCTATACTGATATTATGAAATTGCTAAAGTAAGCAAGTTCTCTTCAATATGGCTAGTGGAATGTAACAGTAACACCATATCATTGTTTAGGTTTACGTTCCGATACATAAACAATGTGACTACATTGGTATACTTTATAAATCCGAATTTTTGTTCCTTGGAGCAAAACCTTTGCTTTTAAGAAGGTCATTGCACTCGTCGCGATTGAGCTGCGATAGCGGTAGTCTCTCCAGCTCGTAATCATTCTCGTCCAGTAGCACTAGTTCGGGAGGAGCTCCGGTGATAAACTTTACATCCAGCCGCTCGAATGACGGCGCATCGTTCATAACAAACTTCTTTACCTCCGGTAGCCGATTCAATGAACAGCCTCTACATGTCTAGAACAAATTCACAAAATCAGAAATTATTCAGCGAAAAAGAGGCGGATACAGCAGTCTACAAAATAACGCAACATACTTCTATTCTACCCGAGGCGATGTCTGAGAGTTCATATGCAGTGGCTGCTGCTAGCACGAGAAGAAGCCCTGATATACCAGTTTTCATTTTAATACGAATGATGAAAACAATTTCAAAGTAACTAACAATCGTTCTTCACATAAAATAAACCACCTACCAGGCTACCACTACACAAACTAGGTACTCACTTTGGTGGCGAACAAGTTTTGGTTACGGATACGGAACTTACGGACAAGTGTTCAATAGTAGAGTAGTCTTTGGTTACGGAGTGGAGTGTGCAAATGAATGAATGAACGCACGCAACGGCACACAATCACACATTAGGTGCAATTAAATTAGAGTTGACTGAAATTTACAGATTATTACATCATAATTTAGTTTGACAGTAGTTTACAGAGTTGGGTTAGAAACAAAGACTACCAATTGAACACTGTTAGAATGCTAGGTATTCCATACGTGGTATTTAGGCTTGTCAACTTAAAGATTAAAACCAATTGTTATTATTATTCAGATTATTTTACGAGTAGATTAAATGTTGTGATTCTTTTGGTTTAAGTTCACGCTGTTAAGATTGTTTTAATACATCAAAATAAATAAAGAACACTCAGAACCCAGAACTCATTGGTGCAGTCGGGATTCAAACTTGCAATCTATCCTACCTTTATACTTCTGTCTATCCTACCAATCAAACCTACATCCGTGTGAGAAGAAATTCCAAATCGTATGTATAATCGTATGTGAATAGCGGCGATTAACTTGCCATGCGTCACGTTGGCATCTAAAATATATCTTTTGAATGTAAGTGTACGGGAACCTTAGAACCTCAGAACATGCTTTAGTTATTGTTCTGAGACGGGAACTTACTTACTACACATACACACATTCCTTTTGAACGAATGAAGATATATGTCAATAATAAGTAAAAGTCTATGTAATCCATAGACCATTTTTTCTGTCTGAGTTTGACATCTCGTCTTGACTGTCATTCATTCAATTCGTAGTGTTTTGTGTTTCAATACATGGTTTCATCGATGTTACTTTGTTGAATATAAATTATTAAATAAATAGATACTACCCGCTCTTTGTAAACATCGGTTGCTGTAGTTTTTATTGTGTACTAGTAAGCGCTGAAAATTATACTCTCTTGCGAGCAACCAATAATATGCAAAAAGAACATAGGGAGGCTATAAGGCGAAACTTCGTCTCTCTTATCGAAAGAACGGACCTGGAGTACATGGTAACGGCACTCTATGAAAAAGGAGTATTCTCAGAAGCAATGATAGAGAAATATAGGGTAAGGGAATGTGCTACTGTGCTTATTATATATTTCGATACCTATCTATATCTATATAATTGATTTAGATCCCAGCAAAACTATTATAAGGATCAAACCTCTGGAGCAATGTCTTTTTTTTATCTACCTGAGCTATGTTCTCCCTGAGGAACACAAATTTGCTAACCTGTGGGCTGGAGCCCCTGGATACCAGCTAGGGCCTTTTGACGCGGTTCAGAAACGCGCCGCTAGAATTGTCGATGATCCCATGCTCACAAGCGGCTTGGAATCACTAAGTCTGAGGAGAGACTTTGCCTCCCTGTGTGTGTTCTACCGCTTGTATAACGGGGAGTGTTCAGCAGAATTGTTCGACATGATGCCCACTTCCACCTTCTACCACCGCACCTCTTGCCATCGACAGGGAATTCTTCCCCATACCTTGGAACCACAAAGGTCTCGCACTGTGCGCTTCCAAAGGAGTTTTCTTCCGCGAACGCTCAGGCTGTGGAATGAGCTCCCCGTTGAGGTTTACCCTGGAGAGTACAGCATGGAGTTCTTCGAGAAGGGTGTGAAAAGATTCCTGCAGGGTCGGCAACGCGCGAGTGATACCCCTGGTGTTGCAAGCGTCCATAGGCGGGGGTAACCGTTTACCATCAGGCGGACCGCATGCTTGTTTGCCACTCAAGCGGTATAAAAAAAAAACAGCACTTGGAGTTTTTCTTAACTTACAGTATGATCAGTCACACCACAAACTGTACAGTGAAGAAAACATTGAGAGGAAACCTGTACCTATATAATAATATGTAATCTGCATTTGGAAAGATATTCAATGATGTATGTATAGTAGTGCTACAAAAAAAGCAATGGACTTGCCATCTGTTAAATAGGCACCTAAAATATATCTCTGTTGAAAGAGGTTGTGTGGATACTCTGCCTACCCCTTTGAGGACCATTGTGTAAAGGAGTGAAGATATTATAATACCTTACTAATAGATTGTAGAGCCATATTATGTTTGGCTCAACCATAGTCTAGTAGTTTAAAATTCACATACATACATAGCATTATCTCAAGTCCTTCACAGGGTAGGCTGAGGGAGTAAAGTGCCACTACTCTCTAAATTCAAAGGCCTTACTTTCCCTTCATTCTCATTATGAGATAAACATTGTCCTAGACTTAAATGTGTTGATATTTAGGACCGCAACCATCAGCCTCGGGAATTGAAACGCAGGCTATTCAGAGACATCACTCGCCGTGGCCCAGATGCATTTGGTCATCTGCTGGACACCCTGGAAGAAGCTGGCCTGTGGAACCTAATGGAGGATCTTGGTGGCGATGGTCCGCGACGCTGGCGTCCACCACCAGTCAGATTAGAGAAACCAAGTATGTATTTGCTACTAATAACTAATTTGTGTCATTAATAACTACCTTACTATAGTCTTAAGTCCTTATTATTAAATATTACTCTTCTAATCCTTGAAGCATCCAATTACTCAATTTTTAAATTTTACATCACCAATTCTTGTATGTACTTAAATATGACTGACTATCTTCAAATCCTTAAATTCTGTTATCTACGACTAAGGATATACTCCCAATGTGTTTCTAATGAAGTAGGGGGATTTTGAGTGTACATATATTAAAGAAGTATGTAAGGATCGTAGCAAGTGGAAAGAAGTGGTCTCTGCCTACCCCTACGGGAAAGAGGCGTGATTATATGTATGTATGTATATATTAATTCATGAGAGGTTTTTATATGTATCTTAAATGTACTACTTGATATTAAGTGATTACAGTATTATTCTATTTTCATTATACCAAAGAATCCTATATATAATTTTAATAAAATTTAAACTGAGTACTGTTGACATGTGTGGAATATACTCTAATGTGATTTTTTTGGTTGGTTAATTTCTAATTGATTGTGAGTGGTGGTCTTCTTTTGTTTGCATAGAGCCGAAACCTAATGATAACAACTACATCAGTATCAGTGCAGAAAAGAGTAAATCCAAACCAGCTCCGTCAACTCAAACGAAAAGTAAGTATGAATGGTCTTATGTACTGGGGTACCTTTACAGCACTTAGTACACAGGGGACTGTTTACATTCACTCATGAAGTTTAACTATAATTCATTGCTTTTGTCCATAAAGTTAATTCAGTTCTTAGTGTATCTAATATTATGAAAACTAATATTATAAAGCTGAAGAGTTTGTTTGTTTGGTTTGGTTGGAATTTATTTTTGTGTTGGATGGTCCATTCCCCTAGGAAGACTTTAGGCTATAACATCACGCTATAAAACATCACGCTACGACCAATAGGAGCGAAGCATAAATGAATAATGTCGCCTTTTATGGCAATGAAGTCTGTGATGGGCGTCTAAACAACTTAACCAATTTCAATCAAATTTGCACACCCTGTGCAGTTTGATGCAACTTAAAAGATAGGATAGCTTACATAACAATTGGACCCGATAGATGGCGCTGCGATCGTGTTTCAGGAAATTTTACTTTTTCACCCGGGCGAAGCTGGGCGGGACAGCTAGTTTACTTATATAAATCATTATTGTTAGTAGATATCTAAGCGAAAGGTACATTTTCAATGCGACTGATGTCGAGTTCATGGAGAAGGTGCAATAAATATAATGACACTATCAGCAAGCATGGTATAAGTCTCAGTTGCAGAACAGACCACAAGCACCGCAAGCACATCCATGGCTCCTGACAATAGACCGGGGAGTGTGAACAACAATGATGAGCCTGATCCAGCCACTGCCATCCCAAACTTCCATGTCAAAAAGTCAAAAAAATTTGTGGAGGATGAAGACTCTAAGGGTATGTTCAATGTACAGAAGGGCTATTATCTATTTATTCCCTTGTGTGTCAAAAGTGATGCTAAAATAATTGTACTGTGAAAATGTTCATGCTACCAATGGAAATAGCTATTTGAAAGTGTGTTGTGTCAGCTAGTGTGCCGTTTTATGGATCTATTTAACCTTTTTTTTTATTGTAGTAATATTCCAGTAATACGTTGCACTTGCATATCATATAGCAGTTACATGGGTAAATGTATATTTTAGATATAAAGCTGTACCGAACTCGCGGTAAGCAGCGCGGCGTGCTGCTGGTATTCGCGTACATTTCCTTCTGCAACGACGAGTTCCGCGACGGCGTCGACGTGGACTGCAAGAACCTGAAGTACCTATTCACCGAGCTCGGCTTCAGGCCAGTGCCCTACCAGAACCTCACGAAGGCCGTGAGTACAACAATTGCTACATTCCTCTTTTTATATGAAGCTCATATGACGAAATGGCAGATGGATGTCAAAGAAACACGGTACAAAAAGCTGTTTGTGTTAAACATGTATAATTCAAGAATTATATACGTTATGTGTCAATCGTGTAGCAAACGCTGAACACGTTGGCGTCGCTGAAGGAAGTGCTGACGCCAGGCGTGGAGAGCGTGTTCGTGGTGGTGTCCTCGCACGGGTACGAGGTGGCGGGCACCGCCGACACCGACATCCGCTGCAGCGACGGCGCGCTCATCTCGCTCTACGACGTCATCAAGTTTTTCGACAACCGGAGCCTACCCCACCTGGCCGACGTGCCGAAGGTCTTCATATTCCAAATATGCCGGTGAGGATACGACTCACTAACTCAGCCCCCATATTCCAAAGAGTAAAAGTTAAGTGGCAGTTAAGAGCATTAGGTTCCGTTCAATAAGATACAGATTCTAGAGAGACCTGTGGGCCTAAATAGTATCTGACCAGCCTCGCGACGGGCCCATTGTGACGTGTGCGGTGTGGCAGCGGCGGCGACGCGGACTACGTGTGGGGCGCGCCGTGCCCGCTGCGCATGCCCGACGTGTCCTACGACGGCGCGCCCGACGTGTCCCGCGACGGCGCGCCCGACGTGACCGGCGACGGCGCCCCCGACGTGTCCCGCGACGGCGCGCCCGACGTGACCGGCGACGGCGCCCCCGACGTGACCAGCGACGGCGCGCCCGCCGCGCCCCCGCCGCCGCGCGCCGCGCCGCCAGACTTGCTGCGGCGCCCGCTCTACTCCAACATACTCATCGCGCACTCCACGCTACCTGGTCAGTTGCTATACTCTATGAGCGATAAAAGTCATAAGCTTTTGCTTATATTAAACTCATTTCATACCCCTTCGGGGATCCTTGTGGGAAGGCGTGAGGATATATTATTATTATTTCATACTATCCATATGACATTGGAATTAACTGTCTTCACAAAAAATTGTATGACTAATCGCATCATTCACGCGCATGTATGGACTGAAGTAGCTGGTTATGGATGAGCGACAGTGGCTCTAGACTTAGTACGGTAACGATATCATGTCCCGCGGTGCAGGGTTCGTGTCCCACCGCGACACGGTGCTGGGCTCGTGGTACATCCAGACGGTGTGCGACGTGTTCGCGGAGCGCGCGCACGACTGCCACGTGGACAAGCTGTTCACACTCGTCGACCAGCGGCTGCAGGACAGGTTCAAGGTCAGACCAGGCACACATACCCACCACATTGCGAGACTCACTACATTACTTACGTAATACCTTTAAACAATAGCAACAATTCAATTATTTGCCTTGGTTCAAGGGGATGGATTAATCTCCTTTGCACTGATCACCTGTCATGAACACGAGCAATTCAGAAGGTCATAAAACAGTTTAGATGTAGCTGTTAGCAAACTAGGTCTCCTTCGGACTTGTTGGTTTTATTATAAATACTATTTTATTTTATTACTGGAGCTTGAAGATGAACGATTATTAGCCTATAAATTTTGTTGAATTTACCGTAGGTGCAAACGTCGTCGGTGGACCGATGGGGATTCAACCGGCGGTTGTACCTCCACCCGGGGCTGTACGAGTGACGTCACCTACGCCTGAACGATTCGAAGTAACGTCATTAAAATACAATAAGAAACCTGTAAGGTTGTTCCGAAGTAAGAAATGTATGACGTAAGTGTTGTGGATCCAAGATCAACGTGACGCATAGTTTGCCATTGTAATTTATCTTATCGACACATGTAATTGTAGCGTTTTTAGGGATATTTATTAAGGTTGTAATTTCAGTGACACGACTTGGATATTCATGAAATAGTATGATGAAATTTAAAACTTGTGCACCGTTGTGATGCCTAATCTCTATGACATTACATAGCCCAGCATATATGTTGTCTTCTGGAATTTGTACAATGATCATTCCTATTATAATGTTGGTAAGGACTAATTAATATATAGGGAAGTGGCTAAAGGTTGCCGAGCCCTTACTAGCGGCTGTGTAGAACTAGAGTTGACACGAGTATAGTTACTTGTATTGTACAATACAAGTTGACCAATTGTGCCTCTTATGTAAGATACATTTAAGTATATACTATACTAAATAGCACTAATGTGTGATGCCTACTAAGTAGTAGTGTAATTAATAACCAATAACTTGGTAAATATAAGGCTGCATTGTCACAAATTAGTAGCCACTGAGGTTTCATATCCTCACGCCTTCCCACAAGGGTCCCCGAAGGGGTAGGCAGAGGTGTATAGGTAATACCCACACACCCACTTTCCGTCAGAGGTATATTAGGTGCCAACGTGACAGATGGCGAGTCCATCGCCGTTACTCAAGCACGACTATACATACGCCTTTGAATTTCTTCTCAGACGCATGCAGGTTTCCTCTCGATGTTTTCCTTCACCGTAAAGCTCGTGGTGTGACTAATCACTGTACTTAAGTTTAGAAAAACTCATTGGTACAGTCGGGATTCGAACTTGCGACCTTTGCGTCGCAGGCAACTGCTCGAACCACTCGGCCACCACGGCTCTCAGGAGGAGGTTTCATATACATTGCAAATATCGATAAATAGACAACACTCTTTATCGACTTTCGCCAGCCATGCTATAAGATGTCAAGGCTAGCGTGATTGAATCTCAAACGGCCATTTTCATCTAGATCAATATACAAAGACTACTATTTAATACTTCAATAATATGTATTTATGTTGCATCTCTAAATGTGGCATTTATTTTAGCCCATACGCCAAGTGCACTATTGACCGCTTGACCGGGCGGCTAAATATACATATGTATTATCACTGTGATATCGCGGTTACCCTTGCTGAGGAGTAGTTGGTTACGAGACCGCACCGTTAGATACACATCCGACGTTGTTGTGTTGGATTGATCAGTAATACGTTAATTAAAAGTTATGCAATTAAATTTTTAAATAGGTATTTAATAAGCATTATAATAATTATGTATAGTGCTCAAATCAATTGGAATATTTTAATATAAAAAAAATAAACGAATATAGTAACAACTTCGTAACATACTCGAGTTTATTCATTTGGCTGCCCACATATTGTGTGGGTGTGACTTCGTCCCCATCATGTCCCACTCCCTTTTTGCTAGATTTATAGGGTCCCTATCAAATGTTGGAAGGGTTATTTGAATGATGACCTATTGTAGGGAGTTTATATGTAAGTTTAATCTTTGTATACCCCAGTAAAAGGGAAAATGTTAAAAAAGGAAACCAAGGAGTTTGTTTCGCCGTTTCTTCTGCTGACAGATTTTATTTCCTTGGAAACGTTGGTAACTTTAGTTTTTTATTTAGTATTTATTTAGGCATTAGATATTCAATAATTTTTGATTGATTGATTTTTTTATTTTGGTTGTACGAAAACTACTCCCTTTTAGTAAGGGTGCCATGGATATTTTTGTAGAATGTTTCGTCAAGATTTGATGAAGCCTAAGCAATCATTGTAAGGTGCTCTGCTGTCAATGATGGTGGAGAACGGACTCATCAGGTCGTGTCAGCCCCAGTGAGTAGCTTCACTAGTCAATGTGAAAAGCAAGTATGCTGACATAGTTTATTCATTAGTAGAAAAATAGTTACAGTTGTGCTCGACAGATATAAAAAATACTCTCTTTGAAGCGTTAAGTTTTGCTAATCAATATTTTCGTCTGGATTGGAATACTCGTAAACTCGCGAACACGCAGAGGAAGATGCGGAGCGATTGGTTGCACATTTGAGCATCAAGAAATACCATAGTTTCAGTTCATTTATAGTGGCATAGCGTTAGAAAGTTATTAATCAATCTTCTGCTTTGTTTATCTGATGACACGAGCCGTCTATTTATATGTTGTTATTGCGTTTGGTTACATGTTTGTAAGCACCTTTATATACGTATTTGGTGACGAGACCAGTACCATATACAAAACTCGCTCATATTCCATTTGACAGCTGCGACTACCGGTCGGACAGGGTGACCGCGAGCGCGCTCAGCTTGCTGAAGTTAAGCGCCTGCCGCACACAGCGGGGCGGGCCGCCGGCTGGGTGGCCTTCGCACTGCTGCACTCGCTTGCCTGAGCCGGCCCATTCTCGGCCCACTAGTTCCGTATACTCGTTGATTCTCTCTAACCACCGCTGCATGGGATTTACGAGTGAACTCTGGTATAGCCAATTGAGCACGGACGTCCGCGACCACCACGGCTCGAATGCCTTCCAATCATACGTCACGATAGTATCGAACCAGTTCTTTCGGGGCTCCTGATTCTGTTCGTCCTGGTACTTCAGCCACTCGGTGCAGCATTTGACCTTGTCCATGGCCAGGATCTCGTCGACGAGGAGGCGCTCGAGCACAACCGACTCGACGGTGGCATTGGTGAGCGGTCGGGCCGGCTGGTAGATGCGTGCGAGGGCGTGGTCGCGTACGGGTAGGCAGGAGAGCTCTGGTAGGCAGGCATGCGCGGCCAGCAGCGCCAGCAGCGCCGCGGCCCAGGTGGCCAGCAGCGCTGCCCAGGCACCGCACAGGCTGCGCAGCAGCCAGCCCAGCAGCGCCGCGTCGCACGTCACCGACAGGTCCGAGTACGTGAAGAAGCCGCGCATTTGCGCCTGTTTCAGTGCTACTTCTCGCTCCAGCCATATTAATCCGTCCTCGAATGACTTCTGGCTCACGAAAACATTCCAATCCTGCAAAAATCAAGAATGCCTCAGTTAGTCAATACTTTTTCTTTGTTTGACTCAGAAGTAGTTATTTTTGTATTTCTCCTGCAAGAAGTTTACTGAAGTTGTTTAACCTGTGCTCGATAGGTACGAGCAGATGCATCCCCATTGTTAAATATAAGCTGCCAAGAGGCATTGTGTATAACAGTAAATACAACTGATGACTCATTCAGGATTTATTAACCTACTAGCTTATGCTCGCGGCTTCGCCCGCCCGGAGTTCGAAAAAGTAGCTTTGGAAATAATCCTGCTAGAATCGGTTCAGCTGTTATGCCGTGAAAGAGCATCATACCTTATAATATTAGAATTCATATAAGTATAATTAAAAATTCATAAAAATATAAGTAGCCTTTATCCCATTCCTAAGTATAAGCCATCACAATTTCAACTTTCAGCCAAATCAGTTCAGCCATTTTGCCTGAAAGAACCGCAAACATCCCAACTTACAAACTTTCACATTTATAAAATTAAGAAGTAAGATTGGCCAATTGATATCCCTCCCTTTTTATTATTTACATTTTATACTTGTAACATGATATGATATAAATTTTGACTGAAAAATTATTGTAATTTGTTGGAAACAAATCTAGATAGTAATTAACAATAAAAAATGTACTGGAAAAAAACTTACTATTGCATCAAGGAATTCCACCTCTAGTTTCTTCAGCTGTTTCAATTCAAGGCCACCTGATGCAGCCCACTCAGAGCATACCACGTCGTCATCCTCACCATCATCTTGCAGGAACTTGTTGCCCACCATCTATAATTAATTATTGTTTATTGCTCTTGGCCTGGCTCGTTAGCAATTTGTTGTATAAAAGAAATTGTGCATGCTTCTAAAATCTATGACTGTTACCAATGAAACAAGGAAGAGATCAGCAGGCGGAATGGCGGCGAGGTAGTCAGGGTTACAGGCTTTAAGCCGTTCGAGGTACAGGATAGCGAGCACGAGCGCGCATGGTGACACACAGGCGCTGCGGGCGATGTCTGACGCTGCGTCAGCGTGCAGCCGCCGCAACGAACGCCCGCGCTGAGCACTTGACCAGAGGGTGCATGACACCTCTGGTCACACACAAATAGAAAACCAGAGTAAGGAAATATTTTAATTTTAGTAACTCATAGAGTTCTTCTATAGGACACAAAAAGAAATACCTCTTTTAATTTCTACTCTCAGAATGTGCATTCACAAAATAATTATAGTATTTATTTATCTTTTATGAAGTCCTTATGAAGGCTTTATGAAGTCCTTTTGATTGGTATTCTAATAATAAACTTGAAATTGATGGAAGAGCTCTAGTGGCCAGGTGGTTCAATTAGGTATTCGCAAAATTAAGACTGCTGTTTCCAACCAATGAGTTTCCAAAGTAAAGTAATTTAAAACATCAGGAGGTCCATGATTAAGGATTAAGTTAAATAAAAAAAAAACATCTGTCACACTCACACCTTACATGTACATATATTAAGATGCAGATCTTAATATATGTACATATGCAGGAAGAAACAGTGTTTTTACTCCTCTGTCTACCCCTTCCGAATACCAACCAGTGACAGGAAGACTCAGGCAGGGCAGTGAAGGCAGCTGGCTGTAGTATAGGGTTTTAGTGATGCGTCTCAAAAACTCTTTGTGATCTCCCATACTCTGTAAAAACAATAAATTATACATCCTCAAGTTTCTAAAAATAAATATATTTCCTTAGAATGTTTATTGTGCAACCAAAACATAATATAGCAACGAGTTTTAAAGTCAATGTATATTTTGCACGTTCTTTCTGCAGTGAACTCAAAAAGCTTATTAACTGAATGTTCTTTGCTAAGACAAGCTCGTAATTTTCATTAATTTCAGTGTCCATAATGAAATTGAAGGGTAATACATTTTGTGCGTATTATAAATACAGTATTCCTGCAAAGTCTTTCCCCAGCAGGGACTTGACTGCCACGAGACGTGACCTCTTCTTTACCTTGATCTTGGATCTCGGACCCTCCCGCCTTCTCTTAGATATGTTCGACATCAAATCACTGATTAAACCTGACCTGGCGCTCAGTATTAAATTTAAAAGAAAGGCGATCACAAATTCCTGTACGATAATTTCATTATTTGTAAGAGCAACAGGGACCTAAATAAATCTGCTAGTTCTCGGTTGGTTGGTTGGTTGTCACTTATCAGTGTCACGTCACGCAGTAATGTTATTCTGTGGTTGTGACTCTGTTAACGTATTTTTTACGCGCGCATTATAGGTAATTATAAAACGTCATACTTTCGACACGAACAAGCTTACTTCTTTAAATTACCAAAGTAATATCTGATGTATATGTATAACTTGACGACCACCATTATCTTATAAATATATAAGAAAGCTGCTTCAGTAGGTAATGGTTTCAATCCCAATACAGAATGTACCAGTAAGTAATGTACTCTGGGTGTGTGGGTAATACCTTTTTTTTTTTACCACATGGGTGACAAACTAGCATACGGTCCGCCTGATGGTAAGCGGTTACCGCCGCCTATGGACGCTTGCAACACCAGAGGTATCACTCGCGCGCTGCCGACCCTGCAGGAATCTTTTCACACCCTTCTTGAAGAACTCCATGCTGTACTCTCCAGGGAAAACCTCAACGGGGAGCTCATTCCACAGCCTGAGCGTTCGCGGAAGGAAAATCCTTTGGTTGAAACCTATACGCCTCTGCCTACCCCTTCAGGGATTCTTGTGGGAACGTTGAGGATATATATATAAGATCTTTTATGTTTAAGCAAAAACACAATGTGATTTATCCTAAAACAGAAAATTATTATTTATTTCAGATAAGTCTCACATAACATAACAAATATAAACGAATACTAACTACTTACTTACCTAAAACAGAAAATCAACAATTAAATGTCCATGCTTTACAATTATTACTATTTTATTAAACATTTATATTCTAACGAAAAAAAACAATAGTCTTAAAATAGAAGAACTGACACATATTCAAATATGTCATGTCAGTAAGCACAAAGGTTTCATCACCCCCCTTGGAAGTGCAAATTTTTTCAACTTAAGTTGATCAAAATTTAGCTGCGAACCCTAAACAAATTACCTATTACAAAATACAATTAACAAACATAGGAATGAGCTTTGTGACATGATATAGTCCGATGGATCTTGTACCACGACCGGTATTTATTTTAAAAACTGAATCTGATATTTTTTTTTCAATTTCAAAGGGACCAATTCTAACTTCATCCATCTTCTTTTTGTTTAATTTGTTTTCATAGTCAACATATACTTTATCTCCTTCTTTAAATTCATGTTGTAATCTATTCTTGGCAAATAAAGATTTATTGTATTCGTGCGATTTTATTGACCTTTGGTATGCTATTTTCCTGTCTTCCTCCAAACTTTTTGTTAATGATTGTTTTTCTTTTAATTCAGGTGGTAACAAGTCTGTAGAGTCACCAGATAGCAAATATTTAGGAGAAAATCCTGTTACAGAATGGTTTGTTTCATTGTATCTATTTCTACATTCTTCTGCTATTTTTGACCAATTTGTTTTTCCTTTTGATTCATTCATTTTGCATCTTATTTTGTTCACAATAGTCTGATTTAGCCTTTCGTTTAAACCGTTTGAGAACGGTGCGTCTACCGCTGTAAGTATTAATTGAATATTACGGTTCTTAAGGTAATCTTTGAATTCAATCGAATTAAAAGAGGGATATTGATCGGAGAGTAAGATGTCAATTGTTTCTTCTTTAGGAATTTTTCCTATAAGTTTGATGAAGTCACGAGCATGTTGATTCTTAGAACATAAGATATATGCATACCTAGTGAAGTGGTCAACTAGTAGGTGTAAATATCTTTTCGTTGATCTTTGACCCCCAAATCCGCCTATTGTGTCCAGTGACATTATTTGAAAGGGTTTATTAGCTGGGCCCAATTGCGACATAAAGCCATATTTTCTATTTAACCTTGTTTTATTTTTTATGCATATCTCACAGTTTTTGCATATATCTTTAATATTTTCTGATAGATTCGGTGCAGTATAAAAGGGCTTTATCTTAGATTCTGTTTGATTTATTCCAGTATGACAATATTTTTCATGGGTATTTTTTATTATAGTTTTACTATAATTTTCACTTAGAACAATTTTTTTCTTATCTTTCCCACTTTTTTTATAGTAAATTCCATCTTCAAAAATAATGTTCTTTTCAAGTTCCTTAATTTGCAAATTTTGTGCTTGGTCATATTTTATGTCATGAATATCAATAATATTTACCGTTCTTAAGTTATCTTCATTATTTGCATCAATATCCAATACTGGGTTTCTACTAAGGCAATCTGCTTCTGTATTATTTTTTCCAGGAAAATACTTTATTTCACAATTATATTGTGACAGATAATGTGACATATCGCCTAATTCATCATCAGGTCTGTTTCTTATATTTAACTTTTCTAGAGGTTTGTGATCCGTATAGACAGTAAAATAGTTTCCAATCAACCAATGTTGCCAAAACTTTATACTCTCTTTTATAGCTAAACATTCTAAAAATATAGCTTTTTTTATTTCTTTGTGATTCATTTATTTTCTTAGAGAAATATGCTACCGGTTTTTCTTCGCCATTATGTTGAATTTGTTTCAAAACTGCTCCTATTCCTATGGCACTGGCATCTGTATAGATACATATTGGTGCTTGTGGATCATAAATGGCTAGTATTGGTTTGGAACATAGATAATCTTTAACTTTCCGGAATGCATCCTCACACTGTTCTGTCCAATTAAATCTTTGATCTTTTCTCAGCAATTTATGTAAAGGTTCAAGAACCATTGAGACATTTGGGATGTATTTCCCATAAAAATTGATTTTTCCTAAAAATTGACGTATTTGTTTTCTATTTTGAGGAGCAGGGAAATCTTTAATTGATTTCAAATTGTCTTTTAGAGGTGTAATCGTATTCTTTTGTAATATATGACCTAAATATTTAACAGAATCACTTGCAAACTTACATTTTGTTAATTTTAGCCTGAAACCTTCTTCTTGAATGGCATCCAGCAATTTTTTTAAGTGAATGATATGTTCATCAAATGTCTTAGAGAAGATCAGTATATCATCAATGAAGTTCACTGCAAATCCTGTCAGACCATTTTTCCTTATAATATTTCCCAAAATCCGTTGAAATATGGCTGGTGATGTCTTAAGGCCGAATGGTAAACAGGTCCATTGGTAATGACCTTCTTGAGTTACAAAACCAGTCTTGTATCTGTCTGTTATTTTTAAAGGGATGGACCAAAAAGCTGAATTTATATCTAGAGTGGTAAAATAATTACAGTTTATTGTTTTTGTTATTAAGTCTTCTATGAGAGGAAATGGTTGTGATTGAGGTATAATTATTTTATTTAAATCTCTGAAGTCTATGCATAATCTACTTTTTTTTCCTTCGTCCCTTTTAAAAGCTAAGGTAAAAGGTGCCGCAAACGGACTGTAAGATTCCTCGATCAATTCATTTTTTAAAAGTTGTGAGATTTGATTTTCTATCTCTATCTTGTCTTGGACTGAACATCTATATGGCCTTTTATAACAGTATTTTTCAACTTGCAAATCTATACAGGCTTCATACTTCTTGACTTTTCCAGTATCATATTTATTTTTAGCAAAACCTCCCGTGTAGTTATCCAATAATATGTTTACTTGTTTTCTTTGATCACTATCTAAGTATTCTGTATCTATATTAAATTTGTTTGTATCTATACCTTCATTAAAGTTTACTGCATATTCTTTTTCTTCTATATTTATTTCCATATTTTCAATCTCTTTATCCTCAAGTATATTTTTACTACTTATTCTAAAACTGTCCGTTTTTTGTATTTGGATATTTAAATTCTCATCATGAGTCAACCCAAATTTATGTATTGAATCTAATCCTAGTATTAGATCATACTCAAAATTAACGTTTTCAAAGATAAATGCATTAATTTTTTTTTTTATATGCAATAATTCCGCATCCAGTGTAATTAGCCCTTTAGTTTTACCCCCTCCACTTATTGTTTTTATTGTGTTATGACAATAATTAGGCTTCATATTCGTCACCTGAACTAGTTTTGAATTTATTAATGTTATTCGTGACCCAGGGTCATACAGCCCCTTGACTTCTAATGTATTATTTAACATCACCGTAATCTCAATTAGTGGAGGGAATTTTAGTTTTTTGGATCTTCATTACTCAGTTCTACTTTTAATACTGAATTAGAATTAAAACCTTTATCATCGGTTGATTTTTTTTCATAGTTATACCAGCAAACATTTTCTGGATGAAATCTATTTAATTTTCCTTTATTCTCACACATCCTGCAAGATTTCTTTTCATATTGCTTTGTTTCTTGTTTGTTGTATTTATATCTTGTGCTTAAGTTTTTCTTTGTGTCGTTTTTCCTTGTTAAACTTTCTAGTCCTCTTATGCAGTTAAATAAGTCATTTACTTCTTTAAGGCTTTCTCTGTCTATTCTATCCATTATGAAGTTTGGTAAACCGGTGGCAATCAAATAAATCAGGGTTTGTGTATCTATTAATCTGTTTTTTTCAAGTAACAGTCTCTCTTTTTTAAGAGCATATTCTAACATTGATCCTTGTATATATTTAAAATTCATAGCATACCTGATTGGTGACCAACCCTTATCAGCAA
>JACCPG010002357.1:0-29105 GCA_016069955.1 Drepana arcuata | reverse complement strand
GTCTGTGTTTCCTAAATCGATGATAAAGGATAGGCGTGTTAAAACTAATTATGAACTGTGTGCGGCAAACGGAATTGTTATTAATACTTACGGGTATGCTCACTTAGTTCTAAGACTAGGCTTACGCCGCGACTTTACTTGGCGGTTTAATGTCGCCGATGTTACGAAGGCGATAATAGGTGTAGATTTTCTTTCATATTACAACCTTATTGTAGATAAATATATATCCTCACGCCTTCCCACAAGGGTCCCCGAAGGGGTAGACAAAGGTGTATAGGTAATACAGGTAATACTCACACACCCACTTTCCGCCAGAGGTATATTAGGTGCCAACGTGACAAATGGCGAGTCCATCGCCGTAACTCAAGCACGACTATACATACGCCTTTGAATATCTTCTCAGACGTATGCAGGTTTCCTCTCGATGTTCTCCTTCACCGTAAAGCTCGTGGTGTGACTAATCACTGTACTTAAGTTCAGAAAAAACTCATTGGTACAGTCGGGATTCGAACTTGCGACCTTTGCGTCGCAGGCAACTGCTCGAACCACTCGGCCACCACGGCTCTTATTGTAGATGTTCGTAACAAACGCTTGATCGACGCTAACACTATGCTCGCGACCGTAGGTTTGCTGCCCGCATCAAAGACGATATTTTGTCAGTGAAGGTAATATCTGGTAATTCTGTATGTCATGACATACTAGCCAAATATCCAGAGGTTACACGAACTCCACCACACAATACTGTTCATCACATTCGTACCACACCTGGGCCACCCGTTTCATGTACATCACGTAGAGTAGCACCAGAGAAACTGAAAATAGCCAAGTCCGAATTCGAAGCCATGCTTCAGAATGGTACTTGTCGACCTTTGGAATCGCCATGGGCATCACCACTTCACCTCGCCCCTAAAAAGGATAATGGATGGCGACCGTGTGGAGATTACCGAATGCTTAACTCGCGAACCATTCCAGACAGGTACCCCATAAAGCACATTCACGACTTTTCTCACAGTCTCTCAGGCTCCGTGTTTTCAACCATTGACCTGGTTAAGGCTTATAACCAGATCCCTGTTCACCCGGATGACATCGCGAAGACCGCTATAACAACGCCGTTTGGCCTTTACGAATTTCCGTACATGACGTTCGGACTTCGTAACGCCGGTCAGACGTTCCAGCGCTTCATCGACGAGATGCTCAGAGGTCTGGATTTCACGTATGCATATTTGGATGATTTTTTAGTCTTTTCCAAAGACCAGGCGACTCATGAAGACCACCTTCATCAGTTGTTCGCAAGGCTCCAGAAGTACGGTATGGTTATTAGCACTGATAAGTGTATTTTCGGTGCCTCAGAGGTCACATTTTTGGGTTACCACATATCAGCCGAAGGTACCACTCCTCTTCCAACTAAGGTGGAGGCTATTAAGAGCTTCCCGGTGCCCAAAACAGTAAGGCAGTTACGAAGGTTCCTAGGAATGGTGAACTTTTACCGGCGGTTTATCCCCGGTGCAGCACAACACCAGGCGCCATTAAATGCTCTTCTACCGGGTTCGATGAAGGGTTCACATCCGGTTGCTATTACAGATAAAGAGCTTGTGGCATTTGAGGCTTGCAAAGAAGGTCTGTGTCAGGCCGCCTTGTTAGCCCATCCTAATTGCAATGCCAAGCTTGCGCTGGTAACCGACGCTTCTGACAACGCCTTTGGGTCAGTTTTGCAGCAGCTCGCTGGGGGCACCTGGCAGCCCCTTTTTCCCTAATCTCTGGAGTCTGTCGATTTCTTGTGGTTCTAATTGCACTTCTATTTCTTTCATTGTAGATATTACTAGACTAGTTAGGTCATCGTGTTTTTCTTCTTTAGGCTCTGGGTGCCCGTGAATTATAATGTTGTTTTTCTTACTACTTGCTTCTAAACTTAACACTTTGCTATTGAGTTTCATGATTTCTTCTCTTAGTTTAATGTTTTCTTCTATAATTGGTTTTATTTTGTTATCTACGCTCTGAAGAACGGTTGTTGTAATATTTTCAGTTAGCATTTTTGTTTGCAGGTTAAGATGTTCATTCATTTTCGATAGCAGTAATGTCAACTCTGGTGATAGTGACAGCTCAGTGTTTGACATCTCGTAGGTGTGTTCTTCTTTGGTGGTATCTTGTAGAATATATGTAATGTCAAGCCTCGTTAAACGGAACGCGATCTCCGGTATCTGAACGCACGTCGCACTCTATGACCGACCATAGAAAGTTCATCACCTCAAAAATATCACGCATTCAATTTGAGATTTCTCACTTTTCACTGTATTTTAGTTTTATGTTTTCAGTTAATTCGCGACACACACGAAAGACGATACTATTGAAGTGCTCTGTTTATGACCATAGAAAGTTCATAACCTCAAAAATATCACGCATTCAATTTGAGATTTCTCACTTTTCATTGTATTTTAGTTTTATGTTTTTAGTTAATTCGCGACACACACAAAAGACGATACTATTGAAATGCACTGTTACAAGGAATGTTCATTTATTCACTATATTTCGATTTAATTTTGAAGAGCGTTTGTGACAGCGACTTCTTTGTATGGCACCGGTGTTGCCAGTCACCACACAAATGAAATATAGTAAAATCATTTCTTTATTTAAAACTGGTACCATTACCGACCCAAACAATTTCAGGCCAATCTCAATATTGCCAGTTTTCAGAATTTTTTTTTAAAAAGTTCTACTTAACCAGATGCTAGCCTTATTTTAACAAACATGAGTTGATGCATACTAAACAATACGGCTTTACAAAGGGTCGCTCGACTACTGATGCAGGTGTCGAACTTATTAGGAAAATTCTAGACTTGGGAGGATTCAAAGGATGCTTTAGGTGTTTTTTGTGACCTATCCAAAGCCTTCGATTGTGTGCATCACGAAACATTGATCAGGAAGTTAGACCACTATGGTATAAGGAATTTAGCTCTTAACCTTATATCATCTTACTTAAGTAAACGAGTACAAAAAGTGTGTATACGTGGGGAACTATCTCTGGGGTGCCCAGTAGCTATGGGCGTTCCACAGGGTTCGATTCTCGGTCCATTTCTTTTTCTTATCTATATCAATGACCTACCTCACCTGGTAAATGATAAACATGATATTGTATTATTTGCTGATGATACTTCTTTACTATTTAAGATAGACCGACAGAAACGTGACTTTGACGATGTAAATAATGCTCTCTCTGACGTGGTTCATTGGTTTAGTGCCAATAATTTGGTACTTAATACTAGGAAAACGAAATGTATTAAATTTATAATGCCTAATGTGAAAAAGGTTTTAACTACCCCTATAGTTATAAATACCGAGAAGTTGGATCTTGTGGATTCAACAGTCTTCCTTGGAGTCACATTGGATCACAAATTGCAATGGGGCCCCCACATTAATGGATTGGCGAATAGACTCAGCTCTGCAGCATTTGCGGTAAGAAAAATCAGACACTTGACTGATATCAACACAGCCCGTTTAGTTTATTTCGGCTATTTTCATAGTGTCATGTCTTACAGCATTCTTTTATGGGGTAATGCTGCAGACATTGGATCTATTTTTGTGCTGCAGAAGCGTGCTATTCGTGCAATTTATAGCCTTAAGCCTCGGGATTCTCTCAGAGAATTATTCAAGGAAATTGACATATTGACCGTACCATGTCAATACATATTCCAAAATTTGTTATATGTTAGAAAGAATATTGTAAAATTTAAGAAAAATAGCGACTTGCATACTGTGAATACACGGAACAAAGATAAACTCCATGTTCCTACAGCTAGATTACACAAAACTAGGAACTCATTTGTCGGGCAAGGTATACGTTTTTTTAATAAGCTACCTTGGAAAATAATTGAATTACCTTTTGTAGAATTTAAAGCTGTCGTTAAAAGTAAATTAATTCAAAAGGCTTATTATAAGACATCAGATTATTTTAATGATGGCCATGCATGGCAATGAATTGCTCCTCTTGTACAGAGTTTATATATGTAACTACCCCTACGTAAAAGGGAACAAATGTTAAAAAAGCAAACCGGGGAGTTTGTTTCGCCGTTTCTTTTCCTGGCAGGTATTTTTTCTTGGAAACGGTGGTAACTTTAGTCTTTATTAAACGTGACGTTCAATAAGTGTTCCCTGTGTCCCTTACGTTGAATAAAGTATTTTGATTTGATTTGATTGGATTTGGTGGCGTCTTATTTCCACTTCTTTTCTCAATATTATTTTTTTTTGTTTTCACCTTTATAATATTCCATCCTTCCCAATAATAATTAAAACATGAAGAAAGCTGCAAAGTTTGAAAGTACTGCATGCTGATACCAACAGGCTCTGCCAAGTTTAGGGTCAGTTGGCTCGCTGGAGTCTCCGTCTTAAATAGGGGGTCCGTCAACACCTGCGTGCGGCGGCAAGGAGAGTCCATCGTGGACCTCTCCTTCGCTGCACCTGCCGTCGCAACGCGAGTCCAGGGTCGGCGTGTTCTCGAAGGGGTCGAGACGCTGTCGGATCATCGGTACATCCGGTTTGACGTCTCCCCCACGACGGGGACTCGAAGAAGGCGAGGAGGTCGAGGTCGGACACCGTTCCCGAGGTGGGCACTCACCCGACTCGACCAGGACCTGCTAGAGGAGGCGGCCATTTTAGGGTATTGGCACGTTCAGCCTCAGTCGCGCATCGACGTCGAGGAAGAAGCGACGTGGTTCCGCGAGGCACTGACTGACGTGTGCGACGCTGCGATGCCACGAGCGTCCCGCCGACCGCCGAGAAGACAGGTGTATTGGTGGTCGGCGGAAATCGCCGGTCTGCGCAAGAGCTGCGTCAGGATGCGCCGAGCCTACCAGGCGTGTCGCAGGCGGCGTGCGCGCGACGAGGCAAGGGAGGGCCAGCTGTACGAAGCTTACCGAGCAAGCCAGAAGGCTCTGCAGCTGGCCATCGGCCAAGCCAAGGCCCGAAGCCGAGAAGATGCTGGAGGCTATAAGCCGAGATCCGTGGGGCAGGCCATATCGGTACGCGCGCAAACAGCTACGCGGGCAGGCCGCCCCGCCCTCGGAGAGTCTCCAGCCCCGCCTCCTCAGGCAGGTCGTGGCGGCGCTATTCCCAGCAAGTGTCCGACAATAGCAACTTTAGTCCACCCGAGATGGCGCCGCCCCACACCGGATTTGACACTGACGCCGACTCCATCCCCCCATCACAGATGGAGAAATGGGGGCGGCTGTCTTGAGGCTCTGCGCCAAGAAGACTGCCACAGGGCCCGATGGGGTTCCAGGCCGCGCATTGGCGATGGCCCTGGGTGCACTTGAAACCCGATTCAGGGGACTGCTCGACGCGTGCTTGGCATGCGGGCGGTTCCCCTCGATATGGAAACAGGGCTTGCTCGTCTTGCTCAAAAAGGAAGGTCGTCCTCTGGACTCGTCTGGGCTCCGACCCATCGTGCTGCTGGATGACGCGGGCAAGCTCTTTGAAGAGCTCGAAGAGCGATTAATCGCTGCCCGCGTCACAGACCACCTTCGCATGGTGGGTCCGGACCCCGCCACAAGGCAGTACGGCTTCCGAGAGGGACGTTCCACAGTGGACGCAATCATGTACGTAAAGTCCCTCTCCGAAGCAGCCGTGGCGGGGAGGGGGGTGTTGTTGGCTGTCTTTCTGGACATCGCCAACGCGTTCAACACCCTGCGCTGCGCTGCGCCAGAGCGTCACGTGCGGAGTTCCACAGGGGTCGGTTCTCGGGCCCCTTCTGTGGAACATAGACTATGACTGGGCGCTGCACGGCACTCTACCCCCGGGCGTCGACGTCATCTGTTATGCAGACTACACTCTAGTGACAGCGAGGGCGGCCAGCTTCGCAGAAGCGTGCCGGCTGTTGGAAACCGGAGTCGTGGACCGCATCCGGCAGCTGGGCCTGAAGGTCGCCCTGAGCAAGACCGAAGCCCTGTTCTTCCACGGGCCTTGGAGGAAGCCACCAGCGGGGGCGCAGCTGGACGTGGGGGGCACTGCTGTCGAGATAGGTGCCGAGATGAGGTACCTGGGTCTCGTCCTCGACGGCAGGTGGAAGTTCCACGCGCACTTCAAGCCCGGCTCTCAAGGATTGGACGAGTGGCAGGCACGGGGCGCTGACCTACCACCTGGTGCAGGTGCTGACCGGGCACGGCTGCTTCGGCATGTACCTGCACACGGTGGCACGGAGAGAAGCGTCCCCCAGGTACCACCACTGCGACTGCGACGTGGACACTGCGCAGCACACGCTCGGGGTTTGCCCAGCATGGGTAGAGCAGCGCAGTGCCCTCGTCGCCACTACCGGACGTGACCTTTCCCTGCCGGCCTTGGTTCTGACCATGGTCGGCAGTACACGGACGTGGGAGGCGGCCGTGTCCTTCTGCGCGAAGGTGATGGCGCAGAAAGAGGCGGCGGAAAGAACACGGGAAAGCGACCCACTCGCGGACCCGTGCCGCCGCCGGAGGACCGGCCGCAGGAGGCAAGCTGAGGTGCGGCAGATGCCTCCTTAAGAGGGCAGCGGGCGACGGGGCGGGGGCCCTGTCGCTCGCGAACACGATGCCCTCGAGGTTGGGAGGGCGCGTCGGATACACACGACGCGCCCGATGGCCGAATGGCCGATTGGCGGGAGGGGGTCCTCTGGCGATGCGATTTTTCTGGAGAATTTAAGATCATCAGCATAGAGATATGGGGTTGAGTTTAGGAAGCATTCATTGCTCTGGCGCTCGTAAGAAGCAGACGTGTACCAATTTGTTTTAAAATATTAAAATTATACTCTCTGCCTACCCCGTTAGGGACTTGGCGTGATGATATGTATGTATGTAAAATTATAAATTACCATACAAATCAAAGTAATCTTTGTGATTCAAGTGTCAAAGTTGATTTACGTATAACAAGTGCAACTACTTAAGACATTATCATCAAGCAAGTTCGCTCGGGTAAAGAGATCAACAAATATTTCCGTCCTTCTCCCCACGAATATGGAAAGAACACCGCCTCGTAACTCATTGATAAGCGGTAGCGAGAACACTAGCGGGTCGGCACCAAATTTAACAACTTGTGGAAATGCTGAAAACTACATCAATCTCATTCCAAGGAAGAGGAAGGAACGTTCAGAAGATAATGAGTTTAAAATGGACTTTTCAAGTTTCCGAACAGATATAATGAACCTTTTAAACGACTTCGGAAAAACACAAAAAGAAAATCTTACTCTGATACGTGAAGAAATATCAGAGATCAAGAACGAAATGATATTAATCAAATCTGCGTAAAAAAATAAATGTTTACAGAAATATTCCAAGACATAAATACCGAATTAGAGAGTATAAAATGCAACATAACGTCAACTCAAGCGAAAATACATGACGTCGAAAATGAAATAATGTTATTAAAAACAAAACAGGGAACAGATGTCGCCACATAAATCGCCTCAGCTTACACACGAAGCCCTCATTCTCGAGCTAAAAGACCGTTGCGACCGGGAGAAAAATATTGTGATTGTGGGTATTTCCGAAAAAAATGACAAAGATTTTAAATCTCGTCAAAGATATGCCTTTGAATTAAATTGGGTTGCCTGGTAGAAATCGCTTTTGCGATAAGGCCGCCTATTGTGCCTACTATATGTTTTTCTTTGTCATTTCTGTTTGTTTTTGTAAATGTGTGTGTTTGTACAATAAAGGATATATTATTATTATTATTATATGATAACAACGAAGTTATGTTAATATTGACCTCGTTAAATACGGAATGCCCAAAGCCTATAAAAACTTTGAGACTTGGGAAATATTCTCCCACTAAGAGCCGTCCGTTAAAACTATTCTTTAGGGGAGGGTTTGTTAATACCGCGCCCTTAAGAGAATATAGCTATAATTTCCTAGTAGTGCGGATCAGATCGACTCAGCTAGATTTTTATTAATACAGGTTACCTAGCTATCAAATTTAAATACAATATTTACTTTATATAGCACCTATATAAAAATAAAAGAAGAAAAAGAAAATTTATGAAAGCGCGGCATTATCAAACTGGTTTGAGAATAGCGTGCCCCGGTTTGATAATACCGTGCGTTAAAAATAATAGGCAATACATAGGTCAATCAACATTTATTTGGACATAATTCACAGCCTATACATTACTAAGTATAGTGCTTATATTTATCTAAACAGAAGTCGCAAATATAATTTTCTGCCGTTTCTTTTCCACTATATTCTTTGTGGAACCAGGTTGAACAAGCGCAGCAACGAAACCAGACTTCATTGTTACGTCCAAATTCACCACATAATTTACATATATCATTAGTATTGTCATTTTCTTTGTCTGAGCCTATCTCATCTTCATCGTCGTCATTACATAATTGTGCTAGGGGAATGTCATCGCTGCTTTCTTCACTGCTAGAAATTAACACTCTTCTCTTCACAGATTTTCCTTTTGCCAAAGCTTTTCGTCTTACGTGTTTTCCTTTCCCTTTTTTTTCTTCTTCTTTTAGTCTTCTCTTTCTCTCCTTATCTTCTAGCTGTTCTTTTAGGGGCGTGGCGGTCAAAATTTGGGTGTGTTGTTTCTTGGAACGTCTTTTGATTTTCTGAATTTTTTGAGGCACTGGACTCAATACCTCCAAAATATTACTACGCGAAGTGCTGGCAATAGGTTCAGTTTCATTGGTATCATGTGTAGAGAGTGCTTCCGTTGCTACGTCATTGTTGAATGAATTTTCGTTTCGAGTAGTTAAGTTTTCAACAATTGGGTCTGATATAAAGTCATCATCATCAAACACGTTGGGCTTTATGGGATAAATGCCAGTCACTTCGAAACCTTTTACTGCTTTTTCCATCGAAGCTACTCTCAAATAAGCTTTGTTGAAAATTGAAGCCAAAACATCATGAGTAATTTTTTCATATGGATGGTTTTTCATATATAAGTCACACTCTCTATGATAAGCTGTCTTCAATGGACCGTAGAAAGTGACATCTAGAGGTTGCATCCTATGGGAAGTGTGCGGAGGCAAAGATAGCATATAAATCCCATTTTCCCGGCAAAATTGATAAGCTTTTAGTGACAAGTGACTAGCATGATTGTCGAGAATTAGTAGAGTGGGGTTTTCAATTGTTGCACTAATATTTTTGGCAAAGTGACGAAGCCATTTCTCAAAAAGCTCTTCGGTGATCCACCCCGATTTCGAACACTCATATTCTGCTCCAATGGGCCCTCCAATCTTGAGACTTGGCTTGATTCTTTGGCGTGGATATATAAACATGGGTGGGATGAATGAAGTTCCCGATGCATTCATGGCACAGACAACTGTGAAGTTTTGCCCACGTTCTCCGCTTGTAATTTTGCCTACTTGCTTAACTCCTTTAGGTGCATAAATTTTTCCAGGTCTTTGAACAGTTGTAATACCTGTTTCATCAACATTGAATATTCGTTTTGCTGGATAAGCATTCGCCTCTGTCATTTCTTCTAAATTGCGAAAAAACAATGCAATTTCAGTTTTTTTAAAACCCAACACTCTATTCATACTTGTTGGCTCTGGAAGTCGTAAAGAGATCCCAGGATTTCTTTTTAAGAACGCATACACCCAGCATTTACCAGCCATACCCTTCTCTGCTGAAAAAATGTGTTTAATATTCTTTGCAACCGCGAATTCATAAGCCAATTTGCGTAGCTGTTGCTGTGAAATTCCAAAAAATGTTTTAGCCAACATAATAATATGGTCAGCTAACTGTTTTTCATCTTCTATTGAAAATGTTGCCTTTCGGCCAAGTCGAGGGTCATTGTACTCTCCTTTTTTTAATCTCCCCTTCCCATCGGACCTCCGCGGAGAGCGGACGTATGTTTTGCTAATACTCTGTTCGGAAAATAACTAAAATAATCAACAATTTGTAAAGTAAATTAACCATGGATATTGGGAGTGCATAAAACGCATCGTTGTACCTTCTACATAATAGTCAAGTAAGAAATTTTATTACACTTTGTGAATCTGTTAAAGGAAAGGGACAACGCTATCATACCCCTAATAACTACTGTGCATAAAAAAGGATAGAAATAGTTTACTTCGACCGCCTCAACACTAACCGAAACAATTGAAGAGCTCAAGTTAAACTGGCCGTCACAAAATTTGTTCCGTGTTCTCGATAGGCGACCAGTTGAGAGATCCCTGAGATTGTTACATTTATCAGTTACTATTATCGTGTTCTGTTTGCCTGGTACTTTTTATTCTCACAAAGTGCTGTCCACATCACACTGGCCATGCCTCTCCGACATTCTCCGCCCTCATCGATAGATGGCGATAAGAGCACGCGTCCTAAAACCTCTGTGTTACTACCCCCAACATCAGTAAATGAGTCAGATACCGGTTCAGAACGAAGTGGCGAGGTTACATCTGTGACAGTGCGTCCTAAGCGCAAACACGGACAAGAGAGGAATGACGATATTTGCCAACTTAAAAAGGAAATGAGAGAATCATTCTCATCACTCTCGAACGTTGTTGAACAACGATTTAATGAAGTCATACAGCAAAACTCGGAGCTCAAAGCAGACCTCCAGTTTATCTCGGACAAATATGACGCGGTTCTCAATAGATTAAAACAGGTGGAAGATGATAGAGAAAATGATAACAAATACACTAGGAGACTTGAGAAGAAAATGGAAGAACTAGAACGGAAAACCAGATCTGCTGGACTGGAGATTCGCAACGTACCTGGCGTGCTTCATGATGGGAATAAACTGGAAACTAAAGAAGATATCTCTAATATAGTCAAGAATATGGCCAAGACGATGGAATTAGAACTAACGGATCATGATATAAGAGACGCATACAGAATCAATACTAGCAAAGAAGTAACTAAACCTATTATAATAGAGCTTAATAGCATATTAAAAAAAGAAAAAATCTTACAAGCCATAAAAATGTTTAACAAAAATAGAACTAAAGATGAAAAATTGAACACAAACCACCTCAAAGTAGCTGGTCCGCCTAAACCCGTATACGTTTCTGAGACTTTAACAGCCAGAACCAATAAACTGTTCTCCTTGGCTCGTGAATTTGCCAAAAACAATAACTATGACTACTGCTGGACCTCCAGGGGTCAAGTGTACTTACGCAAAGCAGAGGGCCAGCCCTTCAGACGTATTGAGGAAGAAACGGATTTCGGAAAAATTCTGTATTTAAGTCAACGACTACTGCCTTCAATTATTTATGTAAAAGTCAGTTTGTAGTAATACAGATTTTTAGTTTAGTATCAGATCTAGTTAACTTTTTCATAGCTTTTCTCACGATAGATGAAAACTTACATTATAAGTTAAAATATTTCCAACACAACTCACACACCTACACAACAATACACATTCATCACTACTCAAGTTATTTGGGCTTTTTTATACCACACACCCCTCATCAAAACTGTTATAATACTATAGTGTTTGTTCATATCCTCCATGGTTCCTGCTACAACTTGAAGAATCTTGAAACGATATATGCAACTCTCCCTTTTACCGACATCAATTGTGTTATGTTATTGTGCAATAATAACAATTATAATAAAAGTTAATACACAAGTGCATAACAATTTAGCAAACATTGATGAAACGCAAATATGTACTTCCTACAGATGCTTTCCAGAAGAATGCAAATATCGGTTTACACATTGTGGATCTGACTTAAAAATATTATCCCAAAACATTCGCAGTATTTCTGCAAATATTTCCGCAAATATTTCCGGTCTTCAGGCTCTTTGTTCGTTAATTTCATTAAACCTTGACATCATTATTTTGAGTGAGTGTTGGTTAGCACGGAATCCTAATATCCCTTCTTTAGACGGGTACGATTATTACTACACTACTAAACATATGAACAAAAATGATGGAGTAGTTGTGTACGTAAATCAAACCATTAAGGATGTTAATATTACGGAATTAGACGTTAGTGACGCGAGCGGAATTAACATAAAAATTGGTAATAACATATGTATTTTGGCTATGTACCGAACTCCTTCAGTAAAGAATCTTAAGAATTTTTTACAGTCCCTTGAAAATGTTTTATCCATTAATTCTGCATTTAAAAACATTGCCCTGATTGGGGATATCAATATAGATATTGCGGAGGGAAACTCTGATGCTAACTCTAATGATTATTTAAACTTAGTTGCTTGTCATGGATTACTACCTGCGCATACTTACCCCACACACGATAAAACATCACTTGATCATGTTCTACTAAAAACGAATCTAATAGCAACTACCATAGTCTTAGATTCCACGATTACCGACCATAATGCTGTTATTTTGAATCTTAATAAAAAACAAACGCATACTTTTATTACACATAAAACCAAAATTGATTATACTAAACTAAATAATGAGATGGAAAAAATTAACTTCTCATTCATTTTTCACTGCACAGACGTAAACTATGCCATGATATGTTTTAGTAATTCACTCACTAGAATTTTACAGTCATCTACCATAAACTATTTGGTGCCTCATCGACTTAGAATATCTAAACCTTGGATTACACCGGGGGTTTTAAGATGTTTGAGAAACAGAGACAGAATGTATAAAAAAGCCAAATGCTCCCCTGGTAATGTAACCTTGCGGATAACCAATCAAAATCAAAAAATATTTTATTCAACATAAGGGACACAGGGAACACTTATTGAACGTCACGTTTAATATAGACTAAAGTTACCACCGTTTCCAAGAAAAAATACCTGCCAGGAGAAGAAACGGCGAAACAAACTCCCCGGTTTGCTTTTTAACATTTGTTCCCTTTTACGTAGGGGTAGTTACATATATAAACTCTGTACAAGAGGAGCAATTCATTGCCATGCATGGCCATCATTAAAATAATCTGATGTTTTATAATAAGCCTTTTGAATTAATTTACTTTTAACGACAGCTTTAAATTCTACAAAAGGTAATTCAATTATTTTCCGAGGTAGCTTATTAAAAAAACGTATACCTTGCCCGACAAATGAGTTCCTAGTTTTGTGTAATCTAGCTGTAGGAACATGGAGTTTATCTTTGTTCCGTGTATTCACAGTATGCAAGTCGCTATTTTTCTTAAATTTTTCAATATTCTTTCTAACATATAACAAATTTTGGAATATGTATTGACATGGTACGGTCAATATGTCAATTTCCTTGAATAATTCTCTGAGAGAATCCCGAGGCTTAAGGCTATAAATTGCACGAATAGCCCGCTTCTGCAGCACAAAAATAGATCCAATGTCTGCAGCATTACCCCATAAAAGAATGCTGTAAGACATGACACTATGAAAATAGCCGAAATAAACTAAACGGGCTGTGTTGATATCAGTCAAGTGTCTGATTTTTCTTACCGCGAATGCTGCAGAGCTGAGTCTATTCGCCAATCCATTAATGTGGGGGCCCCATTGCAATTTGTGATCCAATGTGACTCCAAGGAAGACTGTTGAATCCACAAGATCCAACTTCTCGGTATTTATAACTATAGGGTAGTTAAAACCTTTTTCACATTAGGCATTGTAAATTTAATACATTTCGTTTTCCTAGCATTAAGTACCAAATTATTGGCACTAAACCAATGAACCACGTCAGAGAGAGCATTATTTACATCGTCAAAGTCATGTTTCTGTCGGTCTATCTTAAATAGTAAAGAAGTATCATCAGCAAATAATACAATATCATGTTTATCATTTACCAGGTGAGGTAGGTCATTGATATAGATAAGAAAAAGAAATGGACCGAGAATCGAACCCTGTGGAACGCCCATAGCTACTGGGCACCCCGGAGATAGTTCCCCACGTAAACACACTTTTTGTACTCGTTTACTTAAGTAAGATGATATAAGGTTAAGAGCTAAATTCCTTATACCATAGTGGTCTAACTTCCTGATCAATGTTTCGTGATGCACACAATCGAAGGCTTTGGATAGGTCACAAAAAACACCTAAAGCATCCTTTGAATCCTCCCAAGCCTCTAGAATTTTCCTAATAAGTTCGACACCTGCATCAGTAGTCGAGCGACCCTTTGTGAAGCCATATTGTTTAGTATGCATCAACTCATGTTTGTTAAAAAAGGCTAGCATTTGGTTAAGTAGAACTTTTTCAAAAATTTTGCTGAAAACTGGCAATATTGAGATTGGCCTGAAATTGTTTGGGTCGGTAATGGTACCAGTTTTAAATAAAGGAATGATTTTACTATATTTCATTTGATCAGGAAATTCACCACTAGCAATACACGCATTAAAAACTAATGCTAAGTCTACTGCAACAATGTCAATAATGCTATTAAGAACTTTTACAGAGTGTCCCCATAAATCAGTAGACTTTTTCATATCAAGAGATTTAAAAGTTTTTACTATGTCTTCGGGGGTAACAGTATTGAAATTGAATTCAGTATCAGATCTTTCCACATGAGCTTTAAGAATTTTTTCAGCGGAGGAAGGTGATGAAGTTAATGATTTTGTTAATGAGACTGGAATATCAGCAAAAACTGATTCAAAAGCGGCGGCTACAGCAGAATCAGCTTCAATTAAACTATCATTAATATTTAATTTTATTCTATCCTGTTTTTGTGCCGATTTCCCAGTCTCACTATTTATAATATTCCATGTTGCCTTAGTCACATTGGATGACTTTGAAATTTTATTTCTCACAGCAATAGACTTGGCGTCAGAACAAACCTTTTTAAACAATTTGGAATAACTTTTAACATAATTGATAAATTCTAAATCAAAATTAAATGTTTTCTCATGGTATAGTTCATACAGCCTTCGTCTACTTCTGTGAATACCTGTGGTAGCCCACTCACCGAACGACATATGGTTACCAATTTGAACAGTCTTAGGGGTAAATATGCGCTCATGTTCTTTATGTACCACTTGGAAAAGAGAGTTATACATTGATTGTGGATTTAGGTGGTTACTTTTTAATGGAAATTTACTGAGCACATTACCACGAAAACTATTCAAGCGACTTGCATTTACAGGTACATAAGTAATCTTCATTTTGGGAACTTTAACATTATGTTTTCTAAAACTTACTAATTGGCCGCAGTGATCTGATTCTAGTTTATTTATAATGGCTTTACTAATAGGCTCAAAATTTGTAAATATATTATCAATACATGTAGCTGATACGCTAGTTATTCTTGTTGGCTCTGAAAACATGTTATTAAAATTAAAAGAGGCAAAAAGGCATTTAAAACTGCTACTTGTGGATGAGTTTTCTAGTATATTTACATTAAAATCTCCACATACTATAATATTTTTGCCTGTCTTATAAATTTTATTTAAAACTTCTTCCATCGCTTTTTCGAAATGTTCATAATCTCCACTTGGGGGTCGGTATACGCACACAACAATGTATCGCTCTAACTCTATACATGACAATTCAATAGTACGCTCAGCAGAGAGATGCACAATGTCCCTACGTTCTTTATACTTAATATTTTTCTCCAATATTATCATGGAACCCCCACGTATTGCATCTTTCCTGCTGAAGGCACTAGCAACCTGGTGATTGTTGAAATTGAGCATGATCTGCTCGTCCCTTAGCCAATGTTCAGTTAAACATAAAATATTAATATTATTACAGTTCATGAACAATTCCAATTCTAGTTCTTTACTTAAAATACCTTGTATATTCTGATGCACCAGGTTAAAAACATTTTCATTATACTTGTGAGTTGTGCCAGAGAAAGCCTCTGTTGTCTTAGAACTTAATTTAAAGTATTTGGAACGTATTCCAAAGAATAATTATTGTGGTCATGGTTTGACTGCTCAATAGAAGCAGTATTGGTAGCCAATGATTTGGCTGAACTTAAATTAAATATGTGTATAAAATAATGTAGCATACTTGCTACTTGTCCCTTAAATTTATGGGAAAGATGATATCTTTCATTTATCAAATTATAATATGAAATTATTGAATTATCATTATTATTCAAGTCAATGAATGAAAATTTATTATCATAATTGCTTATAATCTGCATGCAGCAATTTAATCGATATCTGGTTGTATTTTCCCTCTGTGACAAACCTTTGCTATAGGGAAATGCAAATAAAATTATGTGTTTTACACTAAGACAACTTAGCGAGTCAATTAGTTTGGTCATTTCATCTTTATTCATATTTCCCCTTCTTCCACACATAATAGCTATGGTAGGACAGGAACTACACTGATCACCCAGCACCTCAGAGACAAGGTGTTTATAATCTGCACCAGGCACACAGTGGTTTAAGGCCTGGCAAGTACTGTGTGATAAGTGCAACCCCATATCCTTCCCTAACTCATCACTATACAGTAGTATATTTTGTGTTTGCCTGTTTTTGGAAGTAATAAGTTTAGTGGAGCTGTCATTCAGCAATGGCTCAGACGGGAGCACATGAGGCACATGAGATGGTTGTACATCAGACCCACAGTTACATTTATTTGACAATGAAGTGAAGCGGTCATAGTTATATTTTGACATATCAACCACCTCACTTAGTGCAAGTATGTGCTCCTGAATTTCAACACGAGAGCTGTTATATTTCATAGTTACTTGCTGCAGCGATGCAGTAAGCGCAGTGACCTTAGATTCAAGATGCTGAATGTCAGCTTCATATTTTAAATGATTATTTTCTAATTGTTGTTTTGTTAAATTTAACTTATGGAAAATGTTATTATGCTTTTTGCAAAATGCAAAAGCTTTGTAATTAGTTTTCAAAAGATTCTTTGTTTTCTGAATTAATCTATTTACTTTAATGTATTTTTTCAATTTATTTTTAGATGTGGGTATTCTACTAGGAATCAGCTCATGGTACAGTGTCTGTGTCCTTGTGTCTTGGTGGTGCTGGTGTGATAGTTCCAGGGAGGCTATTGTATTGTTTGCATCACCAAGCTTGTGTTCTAGCTCGGTGATGTGCCTCAAAGTGTTCTCGAACTCCTCTCCGCACTGGCCAAACCCATTCACTATTTCCTGAAGCTGATCCCTTTGTGATATGGCATCTACATAGCTGGTATGCAGCTCTGCCAATTCACATTTAAGTTTTCTGTTACAGTCTAAAATATTTATTACTTCCTTCTCATTATCATCTCTTTCCCGTAGGAGTTGGTCACACAAGTCTTTACTCCTCTTTAATTCTATCAGCGTCAGTTGGAGTTTATTCTCCTCCTGACGTGCATTAGCCCTTCTGGTCATCATTGTTATTATTGTTTTTGAGGGTATGAAAATAGACGAGGAGGAAAGATTGTGTGTACAACTATTGAGCCGAGTTAAGTATTTAGATCCAAAGAAACCTCGGAATGTATTCAAGCACTTGTAAATCTAATTGTAAGGGATAAAGCTTACCTGAAAGCGATGACAATGATTCACAAGTTTTAAAAACTGTTGCTACCGGCTTTCGTTTAACTGTCAAATTTTACACAACTAAAATTCAACTATTAACACAAAATATACTCTTAAATCAATATTATTTACATACCTAAGTGTAACAAAAGCGTAAACAAAAGTTAGTCATTAGTTTAATTAGAGTTATACAATAAAAACTTAATAAATATTGGGGAGTTAAATTTAGCACAGCTGATCGCTAGTGTACCCACAGAGGACACTACTACCTACCTCTTTGGGGACCCTAAATGGTAGGCGTGAAGTAAAGATGTACATATCATATTGTATATTGCGTCTGCTTGCATACTTTAATGAAAACAACTGTAGCTGAATAATATTGTCTAGACGATTGTATTGATTCAACTCTACAGTCGCCTACGGTTCGCCTCGACTCGACTTAAAGCATGAATCAGACGTTGAAGTGGGTTATGGGTTTTACAAACGTGACTCACTCACTGGCTGGTTAGCTAAAATTGTTAGGAGTTGGAAAATCATGTTTTATTACATAGTCGTTTTTCTAATATTAATATATTTTCAGGAGGACGGCCTTTAGTGAAAGGAAACATCATTAGGAAACTTACAAGTTGTAAGAACAAAAGACCGTGAGAGTTAGGTCAGCCCGACTGTTAATCCGCTAATATATAAAATACTAGCTATCCCGCCCAGCTTCGACCGGGTGAAAAAGTTATGCATCCTGAAACACGATCGCAGCGCCACCTATCGGGTCCAATTGTTATGTAAGCTATCCTATCTTTTAAGTTGGATCAAAGTGCACACGGTGTGCAAATTTGATGACAATCGGTTAAGTAGTTTAGGAGCCTATCGCGGATAAACAAAGTGACGCGTAATTTATATATATTAAGATTTATACATCTTTGAAGCAGGTATGTATAAGTTAGTAGGTAAGTTTCCTCTAGATGTTGCCCTTCACTAAAGGCCATGTTATGATTTCTTATTGTTATGGTAATAGCCAATGGTGCTCTATCGCTTGTTTTATTGTATTACGAGGATTAGGGGTCAAAGGAATTTATTCGTTGACTTGATGGATACACTGAAACTTTGTTATACATATCTGTTGCTATTTTTTTTAATACGCTTTTATTAGCTTGAGACGTATGTAACGGATTCTTTGAACATGATTTTAACCCCCTTCAAAACGTCGGATTAACTCGAAATTTGGCATACTTATTACGGACCGATGACAATTCAATATTTTAAACATTTTGACCCGTTATCCATACTGGGATAATCAGGATCAGCGATTTTTTATATTCATTTTTGCACTGCTAAGCAAAGGTGCTGATGCTGATTCGAAAGATAAACTTGATAATACGCTACGTAATAATCGTTAAAATAATCGCTAAAATAATCATTTTCTATTTTTTTGTTGGATTTTCTATAAAAAGCGTTTTTTTTTTAGTTTTTTTAAACTATTATTTATTTATTGACATGGACATTTGTGCTTGTAACTCGAGAAGTAAAGGATAAAAAGGCGCGGGGGACCAGGGAGCCATGCCCGTCTGTAGGACGTCATGAATTAGAATTTAACACAAATCGATGTCGATGAAAAGGACATTGACAGCAACGATTCACACAATTCCATAGATATAATAAATATTGAAGTTATATGCCATTTGACAAAGGGCTTTCGTTGGTCAGAGGTCGAGAAAGTTACACTGACCGCTGAAGGGTACTCCCGCGGGGACTCAATGTGTTTTCCCTACTTTTTCCTCTTCGACTTATTTATCTATTGGGAAAACATCAAGTTTTATTCGGAACGAATAACGTTATATAGATAGATGTATTTGCGCTTTTAACTCGGCTGTTATACATTTAATAAAATATTATATCTTCACATCTTCTCACCAGTCACGAACGGGTAGGCAAAGGTCACACACCCACTTTCCGCCAGATACATGTATTGTACTGTTTTGTATGCGGGGCAAAGCTATTATATCATACACATGGATAATCTCATTAGCGTAATGTAATAAATAGCACAGCGACATCTTGTGGGAGAAAAGAGCATGACTGTGAAATACCTTATGAAATATCGCTTTTAGTAGTAATATGGACAATGAGCTCGTTACACGTATGTGCCTAATTAATTTATAGCAACGAATAGTAGAACTTGTTAATCTACAACTTCTTTCATACATTTGTGAATCTCTTCATACACGAAGGTAACTTCTTAAGAGACAATTCTCAAAATGTTGATACTTACTACCTAGTTAGTATCCCCGCTTATACAAAAACGATACAAATTCGCTTGGTGGGAATAATGTGGATCGAAGTTTTCCAAGATATTAAATAAAATATTATGTATCAGGGCAGCATAGGTACATAGTATGATAGCTAATAGATTTTGCCTGGCGGAGCACTCACGCCTCATTAGCGTTGCATCGTCCAATTCCATTACGCTGCGAACTTCATCGCGCTAAGTTGCCTTACCGATGGGTTGAGAGAGGACTAGCCTGAAACTATCACAAGTTGGTATATATTTAGTCTCATGTTTATCTGAGGTGTCAGGTGGCGAATCTGTCGTCTTTCAACGATAACTTCACTTAAGCTTCCTCACAATGATTTACTTAGCCATTGACTTTCGCGGTTAGGTAAACACTACAGCTCAATAGAAATAGCTCATTAATATTAGCAGCGGGGCTTGAGTGTTCGCTTTGCAGCTCGTCCATTGTGGCTCAAATCAATTGTGGTCATTGGCAAACTAATTCTACAACGAGTAAGCCCACTCGATCGTCATTTGTCGGTGGAGCACAGCGACCAGGATATATCCGTGAGCGGCAACTGGAGTTGGGTAGTTAAATCACCATTCGTTGAATTCCGTGAGCGTGAATGATTACCGTTTCGGGTTTCTCGTCACGTAGCGTGCCCAGTTCGGGACACCCTGTGACCCGGCTCATGTATAATTTACAGGCGAATATCTGAATAGCGAGTTGAATTTCTTGTATTTTACGGTGTCGTTGTGATGATGGCGTGAAATTGTTTTTTACGCGGCCTGTATTATTTATCAGGCAGGTTTAAACTCGTTGATCAGGACCAAAGAGATTTGTTCTCATCAGTAGATTGTGCACTTTATTAATCCATAACCGAATGTGACCAATCATTGTACATAAGCTCGTATGTACAACCCGATAGGGTTAGACCCTGTCTTAATTAAGTCTTTTAAAGCACTCGGCCTTCTCGGCTCTGAAGTCTTAACAAATCTATACTAATATTATAAAGAGGAAAGATTTGTTTGTTTGTATTGAATAGGCTCCGAAACTACTGAACCGATTTAAAAAATTTGTTCATCATTGGAAAGCTACTTTTACCCTGAATGACTTAGGCTATATTTTGTCCACATGACCACCATATTATGTCCACCCGTGCGAAGCCGGGACGGACTGCTAGTAGTAGATCAATTTATGGCTTGACTAAAAACGTGAAAGTCCAGGCTTTCGTATCTGAGTCCGGTCACGTCGACTGTATTAAGAACTATTGTGTGGTTTGTAGTCCTAATTCCAAGTTAGGGTAAGTGGAAGAAATCCAGTTCAAAGTGGGTCTGACTAAGGTATAGTTGATGCCTTCTAATGCCGGGGAAAGGGTATATATAATAGCTGCTGAAATTCAACTGAATGTTGATTCTATTATTGTTTATATTTTGATGTGGGTTAAGTTTTATAAAGGGAGTTTGGAGTATTATGGGTACTCACTAATTACCTATTATATGCACACGCACACAACAATCAATAGACTCGGCTTATACTCCCCGCATCCCGCGACCCCTTGCCTAGGAATTGGTCGGGCGCGTCCAATCGCGCGCTAACGGACTCGTTATCAGTCAAAATTTACTTGAATATATCACCGACAAATGTACTACTCTGCCTACCCCTTCAGGAACCTTTTTGGGAAAGGTTGATGTTGTATTTCAAAGTTGATTTTAATAATCCAATCCAATCTAATCCATTAAACGTTTTGAAAGCAGCTCTTTACAAATGCCGTGTAACAATGTTCAGTTATATTTCAATGTGAGTAACGCCTCCCTAAGGACGTTCCCTTCAGCCCTATAATTCAATATTTCCACGTGAGCTGGTCGCAGGTAACTCGTTATATAAAACGTTATTACTGCTCCTGAAAAAATCTTCTTGATTGCGTGGATTGTTGGGACTCTTTTCGTTATTATAAACGAGAAATAAATATTTCCGAGAGGATTTTCCGTCTATTTAAGTCGAGGATAAGTACTTCATGAATGAAAGTGCAAGATCATCATCATCATGGCCCAGATCCAAAGCTACTTTCCGCCATAGATATATACATACGCCATTCTAATATCCTTACTATACTATACTATAATATTATAAATGTGAATGTAAGTTTGTTTGTTACGCTTTCACGTCAAAACTACTTAACCGATCGTCATTAAACTTTGTACACATATTCTCGGAGGTATTAGAAGTAACATAGGATACATTTTATTAAAAATCAAATATTTTTACGAAAGATAAAAAGCCGTCCACGCCGACGAAGTCGCGGGCACAGCTAGTAATAAATATATGCTCACGCATTACCACAAGGGTCCCCGATGGGGTAGGCGTAGATGTGTATAGTTAGTACCCACACACACACACTTTCCGCCCGATATTTATTTTAGGTGCCGATGTGACAGATGGCGAGTCCATCGCCGTTACTCAAGTACGACTATACAGACCCCTTTGAACGTATTCTCAGACGTATGTAGGTTTCTTCTCGATGTTTCCCTTCACCTTAGAGCTCATGGTATGACTAAAGTTCAGAAAAACTCAGTCGATACAGTCGGGATTCGAACTTGCAATCTTTGTATTGCAGGCAATTTTTTTAAAACCTCTCAGCCACCCCGGCTCCGTAAGTCAGTCAGTAAGGGTTCAGAAAGCCAATAATACTTAATTCAGGGAATACAAAGATCTTTTATTGCGTAGAGAGGTCTTTTTGAGAGCTATGTTAAGACCGCAGTCCCTCGGTCCCAGTGAAAATCTTACCCACATGTTTAAGTATTTCCCCGCAATGCAGTTTTTCGCGACCTCGAAAACTAATGCCGGCTGTGACCTACATAACAAGTTTATTATATTCGACATGATTTTAACACTTTGTATGGCGATCACGTTTTATGTTGAAATGTCCATCTTGAGCACTGAAAACATAGTGCCGAGATGAGAAATTGGAACGGGCATTCGTATGTATGTTTTTTTTTATATTAATGAGGTCTTACGTCATTTGGTGAAAGAAGTAGCGCATTAACGCGGCAACACTGCCAGCTTCCTTGGCACCCAACGTGGGGCAGCGACTTAGAATTCTGGTTTAGTTTTTATCTTATGTTTTAAAAGATTTAATTATTTGAATTAATAATTTAATTCATCACCTTTTACTAAATGTATCGTTGAATTCTATCGTATCCTATACATCCATAACCCACTCAGAATCTAACCAACCTTTCGTTATGGGAACAAGGTTACCATATGCGTACGTAAATCCCTTTTGCTCTGCAACCCAAATATTTAGTGAATATTCTATATATGAACTAAAATTTGCATTTAAATTAGTGAGGTTCAGAGAATCATGAAATTGCATTAGTAAAGAGCATTGGTTGCAGAATTCATGACGGGCATACCATTTGAATGCCGTCGTTCGCGCTTGTGGCATGAACGCACGAAATCAATTGTAAATAACTAACCGCATTAAGCGAGAGCAAATACCCAGTTATGCTTTGTTTATTGTTTTGTGTACACGTTCATAAACTGGATAAATTAATTGAATCCCAGTACAGTTACGTGAATCGCCGTATTTGTGCACGAGCTATAAATATTCGCAATTTTGTCCAGCTCATGGAGGTGAAATTGCCAATTTCCTGGCCGGCAGTGCTCTCCGGAACCGTTTCACATCCGCACATCATACATTTAACTTTGTTTTCGTATCAATCCACCCCGTAATCTCTATATAGTATTCGGTACTGTAATAAATAGTAAACTGATTTAAGTTTAGTCTGTCTTAGTTCGTCAGTTTTATTACTTAGTTTGCTGCAAAGCATAGCGAGCCAGTATCTCTATTCACTCCCTTGTTTACACTGAGTGTACTACTTACTTCCCCTCCCCCCTAAAATATTACCATTCACATCCTGTCTTCTTTTTCTTCTTCCCTTTGCATTCAAACCTTCGAGTCTCATTATAATGTGCTCGAAGCTTTCTCATTAACATCTTGTCCATTATAACTACAACACACATGACTATTCGCGTGTCGCTAACATTATATTCCGAGGAATAAAATGACTATCATATGTGAATGCTGCGATCTCTCTCCTTACCGTCAGTCTGCTACCAGGTTTGAAATTGCAATTCCTTAATGGTCTTTATTTCCACGCTTCTTTACAAGACGTCTCCGTATGAATAGAGTCAGATATTGGTGAGGTTGCAACAATGCAGCATAATTAAGTGTTTATATACACTATATAGTGGCCCTCCACGTGCCACCTTATCCCGCCTTGTAACTGCGCTCAAATTAATAGTCTTGAGATCGCTAATTAATTAACTTAGCGCGCAATTATGTTTGACAAAATGGCGCTTCAGATTCTAGTCACGTTTACGAATTTACAGAGGCATAGCTTGTATCTAGTTCTACAATAATAATAAAAGGCTTTTTATTTGTTATGGAAACGCTGAAATTAGTCACATACATACTTACCATCACGCCAAGTCCCTAACGGGGTAGGCAGAGAGTATAGAGCGCCAGTTCTCTCTAGACTTACATACATGTACTCACAATACAATTAAAAATATTGATTGTAGTACATGTCCCCGGAAGCACATTTCCATGTGGTATAAAAAAAAGCGATTGTTTGGTTTGACTGAGGAAGGTCGTTGCACTCGGACTTTTTCGATTTTCGTTTTAATTAAAAGGATATGTCTTTTGTCCAATTAGCTGATGAAGCTTTAATTCGATATTTTAATTATTACAATATGGTAAAAAAAACAGTAATAAACTATTCACAGAAAAGCATGTCATTTGAATCGTTATCGTGTCCGCGTGTTAAGATTGACATTTCCACGCTGGATAGCAACGTAGATTCCCTGGGAGTTAGACCAGCGACCCGACACTTTAAAAGGTTGTACCAATACGTAAATTAACGAGAAGCTATTTCATATATTTCTTAAAATTACATACTGGGAGTGCACTAGTGTTTACTTAAAATTATACAAAGGGGTTGGGAAAGAACATATTCTTAGATGACATTGGTCGATACTTAATGAACGTATAAATTGATTACTGAATTTTATTGAATGTATGTACAATTAAATTGGAATGCTTTCACTGAGGAACGCTATTAAATGCGTGATGTATCTACCAATTTAATAATGCGTGAATTACACAAACAGAGTAAGCATTTGTCAATCAACTATGCAAACACGCGGTACTTATATTAACTGGAATGAGATTGAAATCCCTTTAATAATATATGTATGTATAACATGTGATATGTACTTCGCATATATCAGTATTAATTTTGTAGCATGTTCAGTGTTGTGAGATAGGCACTTGTGAGTCCTGAAAACCAGTTCTTTGCTATTGCCGCAATATATCTGCGATTTGGCCCTCTGCCCTGGAATAAGATCATACTTAGGTAATTACTAACACACTGTTCAGAACTTAAATACAGTGTTTTAAGACACACGGTGCTTTACACCGAAAAAAATACGAGGAAACCGGCATACGTCTGAGAAATGCTTGCAGATTTTCCATCATCACGTAGGACTTTAATTTGTATCTAGCGTGAGAGTGTGAAGATTCTCTGGCGCAGTACACTCATGAGAAACATGATTTTTGTAGATATCCCAATGTAATATTGAATGCTTCAGCTGTAAGCCATTTTTTTTGTATTGTCTCTCGTAGCGTGAGTTCCGGGAACTTTTGCTACTTAACCGGTCAATGGCGAGACCTAGGCCTCCAGCCAGGCATTTTATTTTTAAGCAACACAGCTAAGGGCACCCCCTGTGGGGTACGAACCTCGGCTTAGGGCGTTGCTGGATCGCGAGCAAGGGAGCTGGGCTGGACTGGAAATTTTATTTAAATATTATTTGGGGACGGGATTTGCGCGTCTGGCTCGGCGCGGGCCGGCGTTTGCGGAGGAGGTCGGGGGGGAACATTACGGCTTATTCGCGTCGAGCCTCGCCGGCGAGGACGGAACAGTGGTCGGTTGTGTGTAGTGTTGGTATGCTGTAAGCCAGTGATACCCCGAGTATATGTGGTAGACGGCCGTCTGGTCTAGTGGTTAGAGTTCCTAACTGCGAAACTTGAGGTCGCGGCTTCGAATCCCGCTGAGTGAGATATTTGTGTGATGAACACGAGTATTTGTACCTTAGTCTTGGATGTCCTATGTATTTATGTATATATCTATATAAATAAATATATAATTGTCTAGTTACCATAAGACAAGCTTTGCTTAATTTGGGCCTAGGTCAATGTGTGTGTAATTGTCTCAAGGTTATTTTATTATTTAGTAGAATGCTTCATTAGGTCCCATGAAAGTAAGTTATACAACGGGATGACAATAAAACACAAGTCCAATTTCAATAAATTGCCGGCACACATAAAGCTCAATATTATCCGCTGGGGGCACAATACGGTTTCAATATGATATGAATGAACACGATATAGAGATGAGAGCTACGAGGATGTGTGTGAAGGATACTTATTTCATAAAAAATACGCATATTCGCAAGGAAACAGATATGATTGTATCTTTTAGAGTGGTGTCTTTTAAATTAGAACCAACTAAAAAAAAACAACTTAGTCGTGGTGTCCGACTGGCCTGCCACACAAAGAACCCAAGTTCGAATCCCGACTGTACGAATGAGTTTTTCTGAACTTAGGTACAGTGATTAGACACACCACGAGCTTTACGGTTTAAGAAGAAATTAGTATATTAATTGTATATTAGTAATAGTAATTGTATAGTAGTGCTTGTGCTACGGCGATGGACTAAGTCATCTGTCACGTTGGTATTTTTGTACCAAATTTTGAATGACGATTGACGAATATGTAAGTCATTATATTACACTTTATTTCTCATAGAATTTCCTTCAAATCATTATTTACGCCCATAGGCGGCGGAACCGCTTACTGTCACGCGGACCGCATGCTTATTCGCCACCATTGTGGCATAAAATAATTGAGGTGTTTTAATTTTGACTATGTATATTTCATTACGATGCCAATGAAAAGTAAACCTTATATCACTAGCAATCGGTCGCAATCAGTCGGCACTTTTTGGCAATAAATTAAGGTCTTACAGCCAAAACCTTGCCAATAAAGCTTTATAAAGCTGCCATTACATTTTGTTTCAGCCTAAAATCGAAAAATCAATATCAGTTTTTTTAGTTAGATGCTATATATCTACTAACAACACGAGTAGTACAACGTGAAGTATTGACAACGTATCTATAAATCCCTGTGTATTCATTGAAAATAAGGGGACACCACTATAGAATGCAAATTGAGCGGAAAAATAGTATTGTTACGTCTGCGAAGTAGAAAGACCAAAATAAACAGCGACATTTTGAAGAAATCATTCGATTGACCCTTCAAAACACTCTATTACTTGATCCAGGTATTTTTTATCCCACAATTATTGTACATTTATAAAGCTTATTAAAATATCACCACATTTGTGGGAAATATTTTTTCGCGCGAGTAAAAAAAGGTATTTAAAAGTTTGCGTAAACTCTCAGTGGCTCACACGTTGTGTTAACCTAAGGGATTGTAGCGCCCCCATAAAAAGGTTCGATTCCTATCTACCCTTGTTCCTTTTTTGCCCTCGCTCCTCGGGGGTGGAGTGGGGTCGGGCGTAGGTGCGCGCGCACATAAAATCAATACGGTTCGCGTTACGCACAAATACAGCGGCAGGGGTGTCACGGTCAAAGTATCGATATTTATTACATGTCTAGCGTTTAATGATAAGTGTTATAGCCGCGGAACATATAGCGTGATAACATTCAGCCCTGATGGCGGAGTGGTTTAAGTCACCTACCAAGTTAGGATGTCATGATCGAACCTCGGCTTAGTAGTAATTGCTATTTCTTAAGCGCAGTGTTTTGTCACTTGACGATCATCATGGTGAAGGAGAAGTAAGGGAGAACTGCATGCGAGTAACTTGTCTTCCTATGTTAAGAAGTTACTGAGCTGAGAAGCAGTGCAAAAAATTGCAATTTGCACTTTGACACCTAAATATATCTCCGATCAAATGTGTAGGCACACCGCCTCCGCATTTGGGGGACGCATGAAGAACTCAAAAGTTATTAATATTCACGCCTTCCCGACAAGGATTTTTTAGTGGACTATTAGCGTAAAATAAGTAGTTTTGGAGCCGCCTATCCAATTGTGATTCTAAACTATTCTCGAATCTACCCGAAGACACAGAAATTTTAATTAAAATCGGTCCAGCCGTTCAGGAGGAGTTCAATGGCAAACCAGCGCACAGAATGAATATATATATAAGCCTGTGTATTTTTTTTTTGTATTTAATACTTTACTCAACTTAATTTGAAAAAATAACCACGTTCCTGGCGTATTTTAGCGTATTGGCGTATTATATAGGGTAGGCACAGTTCTCTCTAGATGGAACTACCTTTAGAGAGACACCTTTAATCTCAGCCAGATACAACAGTCTCTTCATTAAAATATATATTATACTAATATATATTATATACAATAATATTCTACTTAAGGTAAGTATTATTCTATTTAGCGTAGTAAACATTGAATAGGTTCGTAAAATACGTCTAATACAGATGTGGGTAATAATTGTATTGTACCAATACCTCAATTAAAGCAACAATACGACCTTTATCCGACGCTAATGAAAACATTCCCCTATCAATAATGCTGTCATCGAAAGGCTCCACGCCGAACGCAGTCCACTATTAACTAATAGCCCTGCGATGGCCACGTCATATATTGAATTATCGATATTCCATCCTCGACATCGACACGCCCCTATTGTCAACCGCTTACGGCTATGATTAATTATTGCAAAAATTTCCAAATTTCTTCGTGTTCCGGACAGAATTTGTAATCGAACTATGCGAATGGAATTTGAATAAATACGATTTTGTAATGTTATATCAGTGCTCATAATAGCGATGATATTGTATTTACATCTGTCATTTTATTACAATTTATAAGGTATATATTCTAGTCTTAAAATCTGAAGGTGTCTTTGTCTTTGTGAAGTTTGTCTTTACGGCCGTCTCTCTGTGACGATAAGTATATCCTCACGCCTTCCAACAAGGGTCCCCGAAGGGGTAGGCAGAGGTGTATAGGTAATACCCACACACCCACTTTCCGCCAGAGGTATATTAGGTGCCAACGTGACAGATGGCGGGTCCATCGCCGTTACTCAAGCACGACTATACATACGCCTTTGAATTTCTTCTCAGACGTATGCAGGTTTCCTCTCGATGTTTTCCTTCACCGTAAAGCTCGTGGTGTGACTAATCACTGTACTTAATTCAGAAAAAACTCATTGGTACAGTCGGGATTCGAACTTGCGACCTTTGCGTCGCAGGCAACTGCTCGAACCACTCGGCCACCACGGCTAATACGTAACGATAAGTAAACAATTAATAAGTAGATAAGTAAAAAATATGGGGCTCTTCATTATTCCTCATCATCTTCATCAATCACCATTATTTAAGATAACGAAAGGGATTGAAAATACGCCATATACAAGATAGATAAACAA
>JACCPG010002354.1:0-16949 GCA_016069955.1 Drepana arcuata | reverse complement strand
TATTACATCAGTTAATGGTTGGCTATTTCCTGCACACTTGTCCCTGTACATTGTTTGTATCTCTGTACATCTAAGTCCGAGTCCCTGACGAAGGACAAAGGGAGTTGAGCAGAACTAGTTCTTGCTTTATTCACATTCAGCATTCTCTTCGTACATACTCGTCGGTTTTAAGTAATTGACGTTCCCGTCATTCGATGCCCTATCACTTTGATCTAGATAGTGAGAGCGTCATCTTCCTCTGCCACTTCTCCCAGACACTGTCTCACTGTAAATGTAGGTATTTACAGTGAGACAGTATAGTCAATGAGTGCTTGTGCTATTGTAGTTGCTTATTGCTCTCAACGTAATTATGAAATAAATGGGTTCACTGGTACTATACATTACATTAATGTGTTCCTTAATTTCCATCAATAAACTTTACGTTCAATAACGTTTATATTGAACACATTCAAATAATTTGTCCGTTGAAAAATAAGATGTTCTTCATCTGTCCTTCATTCGTTTGCTTTAAATTTGAACATTTGACAAACTATATTGGATTAATAGAATACGGCTGTGCGAATATTATTCATTTCAACATGCCACCCAAAACATGTTATATTTAGCTAATCTTCAATATAATTTTCAACGGTCTTAAATATACGACAAAATAGCGATTTCAAGCACATAAGATTAAAACGCCCACCTCTTCTTCAAAAACAAATTTGTTTATCGTCTAGATGTTTTTGACTATGTTATATATTTATATTAGAACTTATGTATTGTGAATAATTGTGTTATCGAATGTAGAAAATGCTTGAAATTGGGTTTGGTTCCCGCTGGAGCAAATATTTATGTGGTGAACATGGATATTTGTGCCTCAGTTGTTTGTTCTGTGTTTCCATCTCTACCTATTATATCGTCGACCAATACGCATTGTACATGCTATGTTTAGTTTGGGGTTAAGTATTTTTTTAGAGAGGTATTAAGAGATATTTACTTACTATTTAATATTAACTTATATACCCAACACCAAACGCCGCAAAGATAGAATTTGTCCCATTATCCCTCCCAAGCTTTGTTTCACAAAACGATTTAATCTGTACCTTGGTCCAACCCTTTACAACCATTACAACCGTATAAACTATGTCTATTCATTATCATTGTATGAATGTAAGAACACACTTACTGAATATCTGCACAATCTTTCATATGATGACACCGAAAAACTGGTCAAACCGGACTTATAAGCTTATCGACTCGGAACATTACGTACAATTCACACTCACCCACGATCATCACTCACACATACACACACAAACACACAAACACACACACACACACATACACACTCACATAGATACTTGTACTCAAGATATTTTTGTTTAAATTAATATATATTATAAATATATATTCAAATCTATAATGCACGCTTCAAATGTATAACCAAATTTTGATTGTCATAATATCTTATGTTAATTCCCAGAGGCATGGGCCTGCTCATCATTAATACAGGCTGTCCTGCAGCCTAGCAATGAGAGCAGTTGCAAATGCACCACCTATCCTTGTAAAACTCATTACTTTTACATATAGTTCTATTTAAGCATAACTATGTAACCCATTTGGTGAAATAAATTATTATTATTATTACTATTTAATATTTATTGTTAACTACAATATAACTCTAAATTTTGTCAAGAGAACTCGAAATCGGTGTGGATGCAGCAAAAGAGGTATTTAATTCTAGAGAGAACTGGCGCTGTACTCTCTTTGTCTACCCCATGAGCGGCTCGACGTGATGATATGTAATATGTCAATCTGAATTTACAATGACGTAGTGATTTATATTGCGGTACTTTGTATGTTTTGAATTAACTCGTTGCAGATAGGGACTAGGTGATCTGTTTTTTACACATTACGTAGATACCTGTAACTCTATAAAATAACTAAGCAAATAAAATATTACTCATGTTCCGAGTTAAAATACACAAATATCGGTAATTATTGAAGTTACATACTATTTATTTCTTGATAACCACGATATTTGTAAAACTTATACGATTCATCAACAAGACGGAATAAAAATAAATGGCTAAAAATTGTCACGACATTCATAGTAAAAATGAGGATCTCCACTGTGACCACTGTTCATCGTTAGAGTGCTCCGCACCCACGACGTTAAATGACATGGGCGTTTTCTGGTCACGCACACAAAAAAATATGTTGCCAAATTTAAACCATAACATTTAAGCAATAAAAGCTATTTTAGGTTAAATATTTTAGTATGCCAACGACCTTACTGCAGTAATTATAGCGAAGATAACAGGACGAAATAAATTCTGATTTTATGCCGACGTATACCTAGGTAATTCTATTCTATTCTAGTAATACGTAAATCCGCTACTAATAGCAACCTGTGTTGTACGAATTCATACAAAATATAACAAAGTGACACGAGAATAATAAAGGTATAACCAAGTGTGAAACCCTTCCGAGAATTTTGTGTCATATAAATTTGTAAGCTAGAACAGGTGGTATTTATCAAATCTAGAACTGAAGATGCAAAAGTTTTCTAAGGCATTATCCATCAGGAATATATTTCTCTGGAAATACAATATTCATGATAATGTCTTCCCACAAGGGTTGGGTGTAAATAACACCCTTTTCATCGGAGATGTATTTAGGTGCCAACGTAACGGATGGCTAGTCTAACGTTTCTCAAGCACGACTGCAACACATGTACGCAGATTTTCACCGTTAATCTCACGGTATGCTGACTATACTGTACTGCTGGAGTATACTGTACCTAATAACATCCAGAAATGTCTCATACAACTCAGAAGCTCATAATAATAATACTTTAGTTAAAATAACACATAATATTTTTCAAATATATACAGTTATGAATAGACAAAAAACATACATCGTTTATGGGGTTAAAATGTGTTTTATTTTGCCAGTACAATATATTCTTTATGTATCAGCGCCCAATATTCATGATTGTATATTTTTGTATACTACATATATAAACTTACACAGATAAATTAAACATATATACATACATACATATCATCACGCCAAGTCCCCAACGGGGTAGGCAGAGAGTATAGAGCGCCAGTTCTCTCTAGACTTACATACATACAAAATATTGCTCCTAGTTGTGATCGAACACGTGACCATTAGCACTGAAGGTAAGGTTTATTCACAACGTTCTTAGTGACAAGTTAATATACCATGGTATTCTTCTGGGAATTTATACATTTTAAGGAGAGAATAAAAGCGTTTCTCATTATTTTACCGGTGCAATTTGTTGGATATCCCCAACAGATTTGCACTGAGATAGATCTTTTAATCTTCTTATTTATCTATGAAATACATTATAAGCGTAACTACTGTCTCTTTACTAAAATTGCGTTATTAGTCGGTATGTTTTGGATGAATTACTTGAAGATTTGCATTTATGTACATTATTTCAGGCCTTTACATCAAGACTCCTAAATTGTTGTTAGGGACGATAACCACCCTTTGAACGTTAATAAGTACAGAACAGCGTCGGTACTGAGAGTAGAACCGGGAGCACTCCTGCAAATACAGGATAGGCACCTAGGGAGCTTAACTATGTAAGAATCTTACATAACTCGCTCGTTCCATTGTCCGATCGAGTATACCGATCAGAGGTTTCTCCTTCAAAAAATAAATGTAATCCGGTAGATTGAATAAAGCTCTTTGTATACCAAATTTACATATATAAAATTAATTTTACAGCACATGTGAGCGCGAGCGGAGCAGTAATTTTCAAGTTTTCCACGCCGCTCTTATTATCTTAGGGAAAATATAGTGGGGTGGAAGAAAATTGTAGACATTTACTTTGTCTCAAGCTTAAATAAAATACTGCGAATCAAGAAACTCCTTTAACGAAAGATAACCAAGTGGGAGCAGCACGGCTTAAAGATAACTGCAATTTAGTTCTCAATATAAAGATAGTTTGGTGGAAACGTGGTGCGGTTAATGCTACGGTTCGTTACCCACAGACAACAGGCCGGCACAATTTAGCTGTAGAACGCTCCAGTGCAGTGTGCCTTAAGCTAAAAGTTGGAATATGTATATCAAAATTATCTCAAAAATAGCCGCGGTGGGTAACGGCTTAGTCAAGGATACAGTTAATATTACAGATTCAAAAATCTTATAGTCTCACCTTTGAGTTACTGTAGGTTTGCTAATTATTCTCAATTCGGGTTTTTTTTTACAATAATAATTTAATATTTTGCTTCCTTTTTATTTATTTCATATCTTGCCCAGAATTAGTGTCTGTGTTGTTTAATTTGTCTAATTTGTGAATGTGAGAACATTGTAGGCTTTTTAGATTCTTAGATCTCGCTAACATTTTTATAATTATCTTGTTTTATGTATGCTTTGTATAGTAAGCAACGACCTATTGTCGGGCCTACTTTGTTCCCCCATACTTGGGTACTATTGCTGTAACGAAACAATATTGTTATTGTATATGCCTAATGATTTGAAAAGAGTAACCATGGAGTTTCTTGCCGGTTCTTCTCCATGGAAGCGACCAACCCGAACCGTGCTTATTTTTCAACGTTTTATAAGTGCCCACCTGGGCCTATGTGAAAAAAAATTATTTTGGTTTTGATTTTGATTCAAATCGCAAGACTTGACTTTGAGGAAATATTAGATATAAAAAGAAATTCCAAAACGTATCATACTATGAAGTGGTGACCGTGGGTCACTTCTAATTCATAACGAATGTGGAAACTTATATATATGACCTTTAGGTCATAAATTAAGTTTAAATTGAAGCTATAATTTCTAGATTTAATTTAATCATATTTCACAACAACCCATTAACGGTACATTGACTCACGTCTATTATTTTTTCGCGTTCTGTCTAGCCACCAAGTTTTTAAAAAGTAATAATAATATTTTTAAAAGATATTTGTTTTGTTTTGAAAAGGTCTGTGTATGTGTGTATTTTTAAATATGTTTTATTTCATAGATAGAACCTTGAAATTAGATGTCACAAAAAACTGGTAGGCTGTTAGGGTTTACGGTAACAGCTTTCCAATAGGCCGCAGCTTACTTGCTATCTTTATAGTATAAAAAGCAAATTGGAACGTAGTTATAACCACAAAGTATGTGGAAAAATATATATCTTTGTAAAAAAAACAGAAAAGTATCATAAATCAGCGAGGGAAATAATCTCGTCTAGCAAGTTGGTTCTCTATACGGAATAATTCTGGGAATACGGAATACGGAATAACTGGGATACGAGCGCAAAATATGTTGAGTTGTGACCACTCTACTTGGGATATTTCGTACCAAATATACCAGGAGGAAGGATATTGTGGCATAAATTGTATTTTTCCTGCACCTGAGAACACGGAAACGGAACAATAATTGATATTAATATCCTACAGCTTTATTAACAGGCCACAGAAGATTTACAAAATTTGGACATACAATTCTAAACAAAATAAATTATCCCAGTGATGAGAGAATATATATTGAGAGTTAATGCTCGCGTTTGTAAGCTACTCTGCTACACCGACCCCAGCCTGTGATAAATGAGCAGTAATTTGAAGAAAGCCAGGGCGCAATAGGATCTATGGTTTACAGTTTGTAACCCTATGGAAAACGATATCTTGGGACAAACCAATATAAATTGACCTATTCTCACGCAAGCAAAACGTAGTTTTTGATACCACAAAGGTGGTAAACAAGCATGCGGTCCTCTTTATGGTAAGCAGTTACCATCGCCTATGGACACTTGTATCGCAGGGCACGCTGCCGACGCTGCAGAAATATTTCCACACCCTTCATGAAGAATTTCATGCTGTACTCTCTTGGAACAATCTTAATGGGGAGTTTGTTGCACAGCCTGAATGTTCGCGGAAGAAAACTCCTTTGAAGCCGTGCAGTAGGGGACTTTATTGTTCCCTAACTACGGGGGTTGAATTCCCTTTAAAGGAAACTTCAAGGACACTCAATTCTTCTCAAAACCAAGGAGCGCGTATAAAAAAATCTAAATATATATATATATATATATATATATAAATAATAATAATATATCCTCCACGCCTTCCCACAAGGGTCCCCGAAGGGGTAGACAGAGGTGTATAGGTAATACCCACACGCCACTTTCCGCCAGAGGTATATTAGGTGCGTGACAGATGGCGAGTCTATCGCCGTTACTCAAGCACGACTATACATACGCCTTTGAATTTCTTCTCAGACGTATGCAGGTTTCATGTCTGTTGATGTTTTCCTTCACCGTAAAGCTCGTGGTGTGACTAATCACTGTACTTAAGTTCAGAAAAACTCATTGGTACATTCGGGATTCGAACTTGCGACCTTTGCGTCGCAGGCAGCTGCGCGAACCACTCGGCCACCACGGCTCTTTTATATATATATGCCCGCGTAAAATTGTATTTTATTGGTAGAGTTTTTCTGAAGAATGATAAAATCTCTCATTGAAAACAAAAGAAAGTTAATTTGACATTTTACATAATATGTTTTACGTGCACTGACGCTGTTAATAACAAAAACTTTTGACATGGGGCACTATGGGCAGCCGTTCCCTTGTCCCTTGTCCCTTCCCTCAGCCTGCCAAAATAAGATTATCACACGATATATTGCTCTTGTATCGTGAAATCTTTTGTATTTCCACATATTTATAAGCCTGCAACGCACAGATTGCGAGTTCAAATCCATGCTGTATCAAATCACGAGCTTTACGGTAATGAAAAAACTCGAAAATAAAATTGCATACGATTGAGAAGAAATTCTAAGATGTGTATGTAGGTATAGTTGTGTTTGAGGATCGGCGATAAACACACTATCAGTGATGTTGGCACCAAAGTAAATCTCAGGCGAGAAAAGGTATAGTAATATACCTTTGCCCACCAAATATTCGACCATTTATATTCTGATATATGTACCAGATATCTTACTTTACTGTTGTTCCTATATTACTATGAAGTAATACTCTATACTATATGAAGTAAATAGTAATACTCGAGAAGAGAAATCATGCGCAAAAATGAAATCAGTATAAGGCACGAATTATCATTAGTAGTCGAGCCAAAAGAAAAGACGGTTTGTTTTAAATTAAACGATGGTGAAACCCTAGGGTCAGCTAGTAATAAATGAAATAGAATTAATTCCCAAATGCTGTTTCGGAAAATGGAATCAAATAAAGCTCTTATTTACATTAATAAGATTTGGTCTGTCGTTGTACTGACAATGATAGATGAATCGTTCAGCTGAGAGAGAATAGAAAATGGTAGCTAGTGGTTATCTATTCAACCTAAAGTATTAATTTAGTCAACATATCTAATCAATCAACTGGCGAAGGATAACGAATATGCTATCAATTATGTGTAATAATAATTATATCTAATAATAAACATGACGGTGGTTTCCATAAAGTACACATATATATATATTTTGACGGTCGTCTCGCCGGCTAGCTCATGTTGAGATTGTTAAGCTAAATGTCGCGTATAGGATTCACGCTGGGGCACACATTTGTATGACATAAACACGCTTTTCTTCCCAAGTCTTCAGATGTCTAATGTATTTAAGAATTATAAGCTTTGCTTTGTTTGGAGGTAAGTACTTAAAATCTAAATTAGAGAAACTAAATTTCAAGTTCAGTTCTGATATGTGTAGCAAATATATTTTTTATTTATGCATCATATTATGTTCCAACATAATATAAAGTTTGTAGCATTCCTACATTTGAAGTATTTGGTTACTCATTAATATTGGAGCACAGGTATATATTATGCAGGGAGTAAATATTATACATCCATCATCCACTTTCGACTACGTGGGGGTTCTTTTAGATCGTTAACTCACATTGGACAAGGATCGATGTAATTAGAGTTCAACTTACAGAAAGTAACATTTATAAACGACTTTGACAGTCGTTAGGACTAGTAGTCAGAGCTCCTGACTGCGAAGCTTGTGGTCGTGGGCTATATTCCCACTGAAGAGAGATATCTGTATGTTGGTATGTTTTACTAACGGACAAGATTCATACTTATACATCGTATATAAGTTTAAGAAGAAAGGGTGATGGACTCGACATATGTGGCGTTCACACCGAAATATATCTCTCGCGAAATGAGGGTGCTGGGACACTTTTATGCCTCGTAAGTATGTATATATGTACGTCACAGACATTAGAGTTAGAACCGATTGGTGGCGCTGTAATCGTGTTCTAGATATTTTTACCTAAGCAAAACTTAGCGGTACTGGAAGTTTATATATTGTTTATTACGCTTCGCTGTGTCCCTTTTAGACAATGCAGATAAAGTAGCAGTAAAAGTGACGGTTAACGAGTCACCTGCAACCAATGAGCTTTCTGAACTTAATTGCTGTACCCTACGAGCTATACGATGAGGGAATAAACAAACAAATATTTTTGCTATTTTATATCTAAAGCAACGCTTCGGATTACGTTTCATTGTAATCAATTGAAGATTACTTAAACTTAGCTGAGTGAAAATTTTAACGTTTTCATTTTATTATTATTACGAATTTTATAACTTGAAAAAAATATATTAATTAGCTACAAGCTACTCTATGTCGGACTAGATAATGCACTTTGTGCAATATTTTGTTCTAACCATTTAAATACCAAGTAAATTTTAACACATGGTGCTTGCGAAACATTTGACATTTATGTAGGCACGATTCCATTTAAAATGTATTTTCGTGTTGTCGATCGATCTTCCATTGGTAGCCTCATAAAAAATCTATACGTAATTACAGGTTGTCTTTGGCATTTGTATTGACTTATACAGTGTGGGTTATTACTCACGCTTTGTAGGCTTATTAAATTATAGCGACGGTCTGATTTAATTCGCGTGGGAATGGTTGCCTATAATCGGTTCTCAGGTCATTTCTTTAAGTGACCGACCCACCATTTTGGTTACCATAGCAGTGACCACGCAAATAGAATCACATTCTATCTATAACATCTATGTCACATAACATTTTTACATTATGTACCTATATCCTATTTAATATTATTTTTGAGGATCTCAGGATCTTTGTTACTCAATCACGTCAGAACGGATTTTGTTGAACTTTGTCACAGAGATGGGTTAGTAACTCATGAATTGTTTGATGAATTAAATTATTATGAGTTTCTGGAATAAAACATAACTCGTAAATTATATCTTCATTTACAATAACAACAATTAACGGTATTTACAACAGACGGTTTACTAACTACTTACTTACATATAAATACTTGACCCAAACCGGTATCCCGAGGCAACGTGCCAAGAAGACAAGCAGCATTGCCACGCTGGCTAGCAAGCTGATTACCTGAGCAATAAATTATGTTTTATTGGGCAAAAACTACCAACGAAATAAAACTTACGCGGGTTAAACCACCGGTCATAGCTAGTATATTTAAACATTTTGTTACATATATTTTATACACTTGGTTTCATGTACACTTGCCTGTCCCATCATTGAGAGTACGATAAATTCAAACTCGGTTGTTGGAACATGGTTCCACTGTAAATTATGACGGTTGTATATTATTATTTAAATTTGTTATTTTAAATACCTTCGGACAATTCTACACAAATTGACCTAGACCCAAATTAAGTAAAGCTTGTGTTATGGTAACTAGACAACGATATATTTACTTATATAGATAGATACCTAAATACATACGACATCCAATACTAAGGAACAAATACTCGTGTTCATCACACAAATATCTGCCCTCAGCGGGATTTGAACCCGTGACCTCAAGTTTCATAGTCAGGAGCTCTAACCACAAGACCAGACTATTTCTTTCTATTTCTATTATTAATTTAGGTGAGTAACAAAATCCCCTTAATGACCAAATTTAAAATTATCGGTTGAATTTCGACCACTTTGTGACTATTAATTAAATAATTATGCTTGTATAGACCTAGTATTGTGAACAATCTTTACACAATCGTCTGGAAGGATATTCATATATTTGTTCGGGTGCATTTGTGCTCAAGTCACGTGCGTGACACACATGACCTCATCGATACTAACGTGACCCTTGAACGTACTTACTTACTGTATCAATAATAATAAATCTTAAGACTATCATAACATCAACCAATACAGACAGTATTTCTCTGTTATCCTTAATTTTTTTTCTTGTATTAATTTAGAGAATCATTCTGGAATATTCAACCTAGTTTTTCCGAACTTTAGAACCTACAATGATTTATCAAACCAAAAGCTTAAATTTAAAGGAAATAGTAAGGAAACCTGCAAACGTTTGACCTGCCATCTGTCACGTTGGTACCCAAAAATATCCACGTCATAATTATGTATTGTCTGTCTATGATCGCATTTATACTATTCCGGGTGGTTAATTTAGAAAAAACATTGAAAAGTTACATTAATAATAGAGCCGTGGTGGCCGAGTGGTTCGAGCAGTTGCCTGCGACACAAAGATCGCAAGTTCGAATCCCGACTGTACCAATGAGTTTTTCTGAACTTAAGTACAGCGATTAGTCACACCACGAGCTTTACGGTGAAGGAAAACATCGAGAGGAAACCTGCATACGTCTGAGAAGAAATTCAAAGGCGTATGTGTAGTCGTGCTTGAGTAGCTCGCCATCTGTCACGTTAGCACCTAATAGCACTTTCCGCCAGAGGTAGGCGGAAAGTGGGTGTATGGGTATAACCTATACGCCTCTGCCTACCTCTTCGGGGACCCTTGTGGGAAGGCGTGAGAATATATTATTAATAATAGAAAGTGTTAGTCCATTTCCGTCCCGTTACACCTCGAATCTAATTCATTGGTTTGGTATAATGTCCGTCTGAAATGCTCCAGTGTAATGGAAAATACACCATATCTGTGTTTAGATCGTTCACTTTGTACCATTTAGGTGAAAGACGGCACAGGGAGCATTAATTGCTGAAAATTATTCCAATATTAAACATACCTATGATAAAATATCATCACGCCATGTCCCTCACGGGGTAGGGAGTAGAGAGTAGAGAGAGTAAAGCGCCAATTTACTCAAGAGGTACGGAAAAATAATTAAGAATACGTTATAATATATAAGATCAGTGGTGGGATCCCGACTGTACTGTTTTTTTTTATACCACATGTGTGGCAAACAAGCATGCGGTCCGCCTGATGGTAAGCGGTTATCGCCGCCTATGGAGGCTAGTAACACCAGGGGTATCACTCGCGCGTTGCCGACACTGTATTGTTTTTCTGAACTTAAGTACAGTGATTAGCCATACTACGAGCTTCACGGTGAAGGCAAACATCGAAAGGAACCCTGTATATGTTTGTTGTCTCGCAAATAGGATTTATTTTAACTCCCCATTTACCATTCCCTTAGATACAGTATTTTGCTTACTTAAGAAAAACGTTTTCTGTTCTGCCAGTATATAATCGGTTAAAAGACCAAGAAATATAGGTTCGCTAGGAATGCAAATAAACAGAGCTCTGTTGTAAAACAAATGGTTAGTGCATGCATTGGGTAACGTTTTTGGTTTACTTTTTATTAATATTATCAGCGACATATTTTGGTTTTCAAGTTATCAGGTTATCGCTTATGGAATAATAAAACGCCCAAGACTCAGCAAATAATATTTCCACATTTCACCTGTCTCAAATTGAAACGTTCTCTTTGCCGTTTAAATAAAGTGCCGTATTTTTTGTCATGTGTCAATGAAATTTCTAGCCCAAATTCTCAAACGCAAGTCATCTGACGAATGAAATGGAAATCTCAATTTTACGATTCCAGCCTGACAGAATATTTTGATGTATTTCAGCTGCGGAAGCCGGTGTCGACGCTCTCGATCCCCGGCGCTATGAAGGCGTACTCCGGCGGCGGGCGGGACGTGGGGGGAGAGGAGGCGGGCGTCGCGCTAGTCGGTGTTCACAGCGAGTACCCGCGCTTCGGAGAGGAGCGAGCACTTGGCGGCGGCACGTACAAAGGCGGGGGGGCGGCTAAGCACAAACCGAATATAGGATATAGGTTAGTGCCCAATGCTTTTACCTTCATTATTAACAACAGAGCGAGATATGTACCAATTTCCTAAAAGAAGTGATATCCTCTCACGCCTTTCCATAAGGGAAGGGGTAGGCAGAGGTGTATAGGTAGCACCCACACACCCACTTTCCGCCAGAGATATATTTTAGGTGCCAACGTGACAGAAGAAGTAATATCATTATTTGAATTGCCCCGCTTATAGTAGATATATTATATTTGTAAGTGTCTAACGGAGTAGTCAGAGAGAATAGAGCGCCAGTTCTTTCTAAACTTGTATACCTTTTTCGCATACAATGTTAAGTTAATCTATAAAAAGCACTAATAACTAAGTTATGTCAGTTTACTCGTAACCATGGCAGTTGTAATAAAACTGAAGTAGATATTAAGTACCAGCAATAAGAAAAAAAAATGCAAAAACAACGATTTTAAAGTACATACTAACTCACCTATATGTATTTTTTAAAATATCCTTTAGACAATGCAGAATGTTCAACAAAGTAAAAATTTAAATAATACATTCCACATCTCCGAGAGAGCATGCCCGGCATCACAAAAGCGCAGATGATAATAATTTTTCACTCTGAAAGTTTTGTAGTTCTGGTTTCATACAATGCAAATAGGACATGAAACAGAGCGTACCTACAAAACACTATCAGATCAACTACAATTTCAAACTGCAAAGATTTACCCATCCAAAATTTTAGACTGGAACTTCCAACGATATTCCAACGACACGACGTGATTAAATAAATAAATACCTGGGACAATTCCACACAAATTGACCTAGTCCCAAATTAAGCAAAGCTTGTGTTATGGTAACTAGACAACGATATATTTACTTATGTAGATAGATATATACTTAAATACATAGGACATCCAAACAGCTACTATACAAAAGGTACCAAGTTCAATTATTAACGATATTGATTTGGAGCATACCCGTTATTTAATGGACTTGGTTATTCAAGAGCTTTAGCTGTAAAAGCATTGACTGACAGGACAGTGTTAAAATAGAGTCATTGGGCTGGGAGGCGCATGTAAAATTTAAGATTGGAGTTTTTCTAGACTTAAGTAAAGGAGAAGTTAAGTAAGGATGTACAAGAAGAGGCAGAGGAAGATCAAGTTCCAACTTCCTAGATTAAATCGATCGGACGCTCCAGGCCGGGAACGTCAAGAGTACTCGAGCGTGTATGAAGCATGTATGAAGAGACCTTGACTTGACTTAATTACACAGAGTACATGTTTGACATTGTTGCATAGAATACACAATGTATTCGTATTTAGGTTGAATAACACAAAGTTAAGCCCTTCATTAGTTACGCCACGTATTTGAATTAATCGGTTTTCATACGCCGATTTTGTATCTAATGATATGATTAAATTAGTATGTTCGGATATAACGCTTTCATTAGCACGTGCTTCATTATTTTACCAATAAACCGCTGAACTATTTAGATTTACTCAATATAAAAGCAATATACTTGTAATAATCTAATCCAATCATAGGCTTACGGTTAACGAACTGTTTCCTCTAGAGAATATTGTACACGATAAAGCTGATATTGAACTTAATTTTTTTTATTTCTAATAACATTTATGAGAAGGCGTAAAGTCTTCTAACTTGAATAAAAAATATTACAATTATATACTAGGTAGAAAACCACTGTACAACTACTAAGCATAAACTGCAAAAAATATGAAAGTTACAAAATTGAAGAGCTTTATTAAGAGTTCGCATGAAAAGTGACCCTAGCCCTCAACGGCGTAATAAAATTTAGCCCTTAGCACTTTGTGGAAAAGAGGGTTCTCAAATATTACAGGACATTGCTAACCGCAAGCTATAACGAGCATTCCTGCCAAAAATAAATTCTCCCTTACTTAGGTGTTTCACTGGCAGGTAAAATCTTACCTGAAATAATAATTTTCGTTGTTTATGGGTTCCCAGCGCGATCCCCGGCGCTCCATGTATCGTTGACCTTAGGAAATAAATAATGCATTAATAGTCAGAGGACTTAGAGTTTATGCTTTATACATTTTTGATATTTACGTGATTAACGTCTGAGTGAGTACGTGATTTATAAATATTTTTTTTATACTTTCTATAAATTTTTACGCTTTCCCACTTGGGTTGCCGAAGGGGTAGTAGTAAGAAAAAAATTATTACGTATAATATATAATTATATTTATATATAATTATATATTATATATAATTTCTGTCCAATCTATTCTTCTTTGGAATTTATTCTATTTATTATATATATATATATATATATATATATATATTATATCAGATGTATGATATTATTGTATGTTATATATGTAAATTAAATAAAACATATAGAAATTTTATATTTCCCTATTGTAAATATCTTTTAGCCTGCCATGAATATCTCTGCACCACACAAAGGTTAACTGGTAGAGAATGCCTTCGGCATTAAGTTCGCCTTTGCAATAATGTTTGCAAGAAGTATTAAAAAAATAATAATAATAATAATTGCAGTAGTTCCAAGAATGCTTTGGGCATTGATATTGTAATCGCACATTATTTGAGCAAAGTAAGTGCCATGTATATGTGCCAAAAAGCAAGTGATTTAGATCCATCGCCCTAGAGCTTCAACCACAAAGCTTAATATTAATTATGAATATCTCGCGCCAATATCTTCTGGTGTAAGGTTCAGAGTAGCATTTCGAATTCATGAAGCTTGCGGGTGGGTGCTGCGTAGCTGGAAGTAAGTAGTAGGAATTTGATTTGTGGCTCTGACGATTAGCTTAAAAAATTGAGCACTAAAACGCGTTATATCATTGTCATCAAGTTTATCTTTATTATTGAATACATCATCATCATATCATCACGCCGAGTACCTATCGACGGGTAGAGACGGATTCATTCAGTAGATTTTTGCTAATATTTTTATGATTATATATATAAATATATATATATATATATATATTTCAATTGTAACAACTTCATAAATACAAATTTTGCCAATAAGATATCACAAAATTTCTCTTGTTTCCATATGCAGTATTTTTATATTTAATGTTATGCTAAGCTAATAATAATAGGAGAGAAAATTAACTTGAAAAACTTGTTCTCATGTTCAATGGTTCAAATATAGTTCCTGCAGTGATATACAAAAATGACAGATATATTCTGAGTTCATTTTTACTTTATTTTAGCATATAGTTTATTTTTTAGAATGATTAAGTTAAGCATGTATGAAAAGAATATTGAAAGTGGACGACGCGAAACTAGTATGTAAGGATCGTAGCAAGTGGAAAGAAGTGGTCTCTGCCTACCCCTACGGGAAAGAGGCTTGATTATATGTATGTATGTATGTATGTTTGTCGACTTAGAGACGTTTTAATAGTTACTGTAGCCTTGGATGAACAGAAATAACATGCACCAGGGTCGCATCGATCTTTTCTTTGGAATTATTTAGTTGCAATTCGTGCCCTTATTTTTACAAAAATACTAATAAATTAGCAATTATAATTTTGTTTCACGGCTAGACATGAAATAAGCTCCTTGGGGAGGATTGTTACATTGTGTTGGAAGCAGAGGGATTAAACCCATTATGCTGCCAACACACTGTAACTTTCCGAACACAGAGTGGCAACGCGCAAGTGATACTTCGGTATCGTGAGCGTAAATAGGCTATGGTAACTGTTTTCCATCAGGTGGGCCGTATGCTTGTTTGTCACTCTTGTTGTATAAAAAAAAAAATACATGTGCCTTTTTTTTGTGGACAGAATTCCTGACAAAGAAGTTAAAGCTAGGGTTCGATTTCCGATAAGGGTAGGCGCAGGTTATAATGAATAATTTGTAAATTTACGTTATATAATATTGTTCATATTTAGTTGACTGGCTTATATGAGACTTGTCGTTGTTTGTAAAAAAAAACTCATATATCATATTATTTATTGACATTTGTACTGTCGTGAAGAAAAGTAATGATTCCTACCCGTCGTTGTCGGTAATCTGTTTAACGTCTCTATAAATTGGACCAGGAAGTGTGCCAGTGAAGTTAATCCACAAATGCTGAATATTGGCACGATTCATCTTTGAATCGATTCGATACAACAACAAATATTTTCGTCAGCAAAAATGAATTGTCTTGAAGTTTATGTTAATCTTATTAAGATATCTAAATGGATTATGTGAATTTATAAACACTAATAATTCTATGGATTCAATTATTTGAACAAATGCCGTTATTGAAAACCATAAGATGTTCGTGTATAATTTGCTTCCTGCACAGTTGGGACATCAATAACATTTATGGAAAACCGAAAAGTGACAGTTTGCGGACGTTATTGCAACTTCAGTCTCATGAAACAATACTATGTGATTCTCTTCACCTGTTTGATTTAAGTGTCTTTTTTTAGAGCAAATATAAAACCTAACTTGTTACCTGTTGCAACACTAATAATATTTTTAACGAGAAGTTAATAGTCAATAGTTTTAATTTCCTCAAACGTATGCAGGTTTCCTCTCTTTTTTCCTTGACCGTAAACTCGTGGTATAAATTACTGTACTTAATTTCAGGGAAACTCATGGGTACATTCGGGATTCGAGTTGAAATCTTTTATGTTGCTCGAACCACTCGTCCACCACGGTTCTATAATAATTGTATGATAAAAATATATTGATAATCTATAAAAGAGCAGTGGTAGCCGAGTGGTTTGAGCAGTTGCCTGCGACGCAAAGGTCGCAAGTTCGAATCCCGTACAGTGATTAGTCACACCACGAGCTTAACGGTGAAGGAAAACATCAAGAGGAAACCTGCATACGTCTGAGAAGAAATTCAAAGGCGTATGTATAGTCGTGCTGGAGTAACGGCGATGGACTCGCCATCTGTCACGTCGGCACCTAATATACCTCGGCGGAAAGTGGGTGTGTGGGTATTACCTATACACTTCTGCCTACCC
>JACCPG010002353.1:0-38923 GCA_016069955.1 Drepana arcuata | reverse complement strand
TATTTTATTGCATATTATTTGTCTATTATTTGACAGTCACAATTATCTGTTAGTTAGTAATTTATATATACATTAAGAAGATAATAAGCGTCAAAGTTTTATTTTCTTACGTGACCAGAACAAAGATGTCAGAAGAACTATGTTTGGATGTACCCAGGATGTGGGTCTATGTAACAGCACTTTGGCGAACCCTAGTACTGACAATATAAAGTGTTTGTTAAAATTGTATATGCGTAGATTTTAAGTGATTTTATTTTATATCCAGGTGTCCTCACGGAGTGACATAGTCGCTATGCGACAAAACTCCTATAATAAATAGAAAAAAAAAAAAAAAAAACTTTACGTCGGGTTCGACACATGGCCGCCATCTTGTCGGTTTACGTCAGAGGTGCATGTTCTTTTTTTGTTTCTGTGGACCGGATGCATAAAAGTTTTTAAATATTTTCTTCACAAATGTTGAATACCGAGCCGTTTTATATAACGCGTAACGCGATTTCATTGCTAAATTTATTTCTGGTCGGATGGAAATCCATGGTGGCCGAGTGGTTCGAGGAGATTGCCTGTATCACAAAGATGACAAATTCGAATCCTTACCTATGTGTTTTTCTACGCTTTAGTACAGTGATTAGTCACACCACGAGCTTTACGGTGAAGGAGAACTTCGAGAGACCTGCATACGTCTGAGAAACAATTAAAAGTCGTATGTATAATCGTGCTTGAGTGTCTGCTCTTAGGGGGAACCCACGACCACAATCTACGCAGTTAGGAGCTCTAACCACTAGACCAGACGGTTGTCTAGTGAATTAGCTGGGAAGTTTCACAAGATTTGAGTACACGTCTTAAAATACCTCGCTCGATGTAGTGAAAATAAATATTTATATTAAAAGCTAACATAGGTAGATATTCCACAGACAGACAAAATATATGTTATCTATAAATCTGTGTCATGATTTAACACGACTGAGCTAGCGGATCCTTGTTTTTTTATTTCTAAATGTCATGTACCGTATAAATTTCGTGACCCTAATTATAAGGGGGCATCCGTCCAATACGTGACTCTTCACGCCCGCCCCAATCACGCCTTCCCACAAGGGTCCCTAAAGGGGTAGGCAGAGATATATTCTAAGTCAGTGTCAACGTGGCAGATGGCGAGTCCATCGCCGTTACTCAAGCACGACTATACATACGCCTTTGAATGTCTTCTCAGACGTATGCAGGTTTCCTCTCGATGTTTTCCTTCACCGTAAAGCTCGTGGTGTGACTAATCACTGTACTTAAGTTCAGAAAACTCATTGGTACAGTCGGCATTCGAACTTGCGGTCTTTTTGTCGCTGGCAAATAGTGTAAATAATAATAATAATAAATACCTGGGACAATTCCACACAAAATGACCGTCCGGTCTAGTGGTTAGAGCTCCTGACTGCGAAACTTGAGGTCGCGGGTTGGAATCCCGCTGAGGGCAGATATTTGTGTGATGAACACGAGTATTTGTACCTTAGTCTTGGATGTCCTTTGTATTTATGTATATATATATCTATATAAGTAATGAGAGATGAATGAAGAACGATTGACGAAAAAAGTGTATAAGGCGAGTGTGAATGAAAGTGTTGGAAGGGGTAGACCTAGGCGGACGTTTCTAGAGCAAATTAGGGACGTCTTGAAAAAAGGTCAGGTCAAGAGTACCCTAAACCTAAGCATGTATGAAGAGAATAATGAAAGTGGATGAAGCGAAAGAAGTATGTAAGGATCGTAGCAAGTGGAAAGAAGTGGTCTCTGCCTACCCCTACGGGAAAGAGGCGTGATTATATGTATGTATGTATGTATAAGTAAATATATCGTTGTCTAGTTATCATAACACAAGCTTTGCTTAATTTGGGACTAGGTCGATTTGTGTGGAATTGTCCCAAGTATTTATTTATTTATTTATTATCTGATCTCAATAACGAGTCCGATCAGAAGTACAGAACGCAGTTGTGGTTTCAACAGTACCTAACCCCCTAGCGTATCTAAGAGGCAGGACAAACAGTTCATAGTTCACACGAGCATCCGAGGACCGACTTATTTGGTGCTCAACACTAAGAACAAATAGTTTATTGAACGGTTTTTAGCTCACGTGGTCAATGGCTGCGTCTTAAGTACTCTAATTAAAAACGTCCAATTAAAATCATTTCCTGATCCATTTAAATCAATCAAAAAATCAGGAAATTAGTAAAATATATATAATTTATGATACGTTCACGTTTTCGACGAGGTCGTGGCGTCTTCGGGTCACGTTACTTCCCTCTACTCATACATGAATACATATAATAAAAATGTACCGGATCGCTGTCTGTACATTGAAGATATATGAGAAAAATATGATTGGGACCTTTATCAACGCAAATAGCACCCAAAATAAGTTATTGTTGGAATTTTTGTCTGTGAGTTGGATCAAACTGCACACGGTGTGCAAATTTAATTGAAATCAATTTAGTGGTTTAGGAGTCCATCGCGGACAACGTGACGCGTAATTTACATATATATATTGATATAAAGAGCCGTGGTGGCCGAGTGGTTCGGGCAGTTGCCTGCGACGCAAAGGTCGCAAGTTCGAATCCCGACTGTACCAATGAGTTTTTCTGAACTTAAGTACAGTGATTAGTCACACCACGAGCTTTACGGTGAAGGAAAACATCGAGAGGAAACCTGCATACGTCTGAGAAGAAATTCAAAGGCGTATGTATAATCGTGCTGGAGTAACGGCGATGGACTCGCCATCTGTCACGTTGGCACCTAATACACCTCTGGCGGAAAGTGGGTGTGTGGGTATTACCTATACACCTCTGCCTACCCCTTCGGGGACCCTTGTAGGAAGGCGTGAGGATATATATATATATATTATTGTATTGTGTTCCTACGTGGTGAATAAGGTTTCCAGTAATGAGCTCCTTGGGGAGGGGGGAGGATTGTTACATTGTGTTGGAAGCAGAGGAATTAAAACTTATGCTGCCAACACACTATAACTCTCCGAACACAGTGGCAACGCGCAAGTGATACTTCGGTATCGTGAGCGTAAATAGGCTAGGGTAACCGTTTCCCATCAGATGGGCCGTATGCTTGTTAGCCACTGCAATTCATATGAACATAACACCGTGTATCAGAAAATACACCAGTTGTCTTCTAGCAGTTGTCGCGTGTTGTCAATATATCCTCATGACGATGCAATAAAACATATAGCTCCTAAGATGACACAATGATGACATTATTGAAGGGAGTTATACTCACATAGACACATGGTTTTGTAGGCACAAGCTATCTTACAATTGAGGCGCACGCGCAGGAAATAGCGATAAAATATAACACACACACTTCACTTTACATAATTATTAACTTTACGACCTTCTAGTCTAGTGACTCCTGACTGCTAAGCTCAATGTCGCGGGTTCGAATCCCGCTGAGGGCAGATATTTGTGTGATGAACACGAGTATTTGTACCTTAGTCTTGGATGTCCTATGTATTTATGTATATAAGTAAATATATCGTTGTCTAGTTACCATAACACAAGCTTTGCTTAATTTGGGACTAGTTCAATTTGTGTGGAACAAGCCCAAAGTATTTATTTATACCGCCACGCGTTACCTGCGAAGGGGTAGGCAGAACTGTGCAGCACCCACATACGCACTTTCCGCCGGAGGTTTTAAGCGCCAACGTGACAGATGGCGAGTCCATCGCCGTTTGTGAATCGCGCTAAATTAACGTGGAAGAAACGAAAGAGGTATAAAGTCTAGATAGAACTGGCGTTCTACTCTGTCTGCCTACCCAATATACCACCGCTGTTACTGACCTACCCTCTCAAAATAAATAAATAACCACTTCACTTGCGACCATGAGACAATTGCGCCACGCACCAATCCTCTCAATAGTTAGCCAATGTGTGTCGTTGCGATGTTCAATGAATGAGATGTGCAATGATAACTCCAAACGTTGATTCGCAGCATCCGGCGGGGCTGAGCAAACGCTTTTCAAGGTCTATCGATCCTACTATCTATACTAATGTTATAAAGCTGAAGAGTTTGTTTGTTTGAACGCGCTAATCTCAGGAACTACTGGTTGGAATTGAAAAATTATTTTTGTGTTGGATAGTCCATTTCTCTAGGAAGGCATATCTCTCGGACGAAGTGGGTGAGTGGGTACTACCTACCAAATGCCTACCGGTTCGGGGACCCTGTGGGAATGGCGTGAGGATATATATGAAGAAAGCTTACACGTAGACGATTAAGTCATACCGAGATGTGCCCCTGGGTTTCAGACGAGCGATTTTTTTGTAGATTTCGGCAATAAACATATTAATCGAGCTAATAATCTATCTCTGTGCCAATTGTCATCCAATTCGGTTCAGTAATTTTGGCGTTGAAGAGGAACAAACTTTCGCAGTGACAACATTAATAGGATGTCGTGTTAGGTCATGGCTGTAATGTTCTAAATGTGTGTTATTAATTAACATCACTATTTCTGAACGCAAAGGACATTGTAACATGTCTATGTAAAGTTGACGTCATATGTCTGTCAACTAACTGGTACGGTCGGGTATCGAGCTTGCAAACTTTGTGTTGCTGGCAACTGCACGAACCGCTCGGCCACCACGGTTTAAATATATTAATTTAGCGCGGGCAAAACCGAATATCACTAGTCCTAAATAGGAACGTATAAGGCAAGCAAGTGGCAATGGAAGTAGAGGTCGACTTGCAACCGCTTCGTGCAATCAAAATTCATGACACGTATCATATATTTTTTTTAATATTCCAATCATGAATGCCGTATGTATAGTTGTGCTTGAGTAACGGCGATGGACTCGCCATCTGTCACGTTGGCCTCATAATATATCCTCACGCCTTCCCACAAGGGTCCCCGAAGGGGTAGGCAGAGGTGTATAGGTAATACCCAACACCCACTTTCCGCCAGAGGTATATTACGTGCCAACGTGACAGATGGCGAGTCCATCGCCGTTACTCAAGCACGACTATACATACGCACTTGAATTTCTTCTCAGACGTATGCAGGTTTCCTCTCGATGTTTTCCTGCACCGTAAAGCTCGTGGTGTGACTAATCACTGTACTTAAGTTCAGAAAAACTCATTGGTACAGTCGGGATTCGAACTTGCGACCTTTGCGTCGCAGGCAACTGCTCGAACCACTCGGCCACCACAGCTCATACATCAAGAACCAGAAATGTTTTGTCTATTGAACATAAAACGTGTAGACCACAGACTTTGTACATTTTTTTATTGTCTTTTGTTTGTTTCAGATCTGATCCTTCGGGCTTACGGCTTTACTGAGTAAGGTACTAAGTCTACTCAATAGTTTAAGGATATTATTCTGATCTAGTAACTGGATAACGGGTCCTTTAAACGGCTAGAAAGGAAAGAAAAAAAAATCAATTTTGTTTAGTGCGATTTTACGTAAACAATGAAACGTACGTGATCTTTCATTAGGCTATTACTTCACCATATAAATACCTATCACTAGATGGGGATTGTAACACTCCGAAATTTATAAGCGGTCCGTAATGGCTTTAATGAGCTTTTTTCTTTTTTGGCCAAAAGACCGGTTACCCTGTTACAAATGAAATGTAAACAAAGGTATTGCCAATCGAATAAAGTGAATTGGTAAATTTGAAATGAGAATACGGCGAAATTCGGCCATATTTAATTTTAAATATTAATCGTTATGTCTACTAGTGGTTAGGTAAAAGATATATTTTTAGATATTTAGATTATAACACACTCGAAAATTGTATTGTATCGTAGTTAGGTACTTTTGTAAGTTTGAAGATAAATATGAAGTAATGTATGCATGAAGTATGAATGTTAGTTCAATATGGTGTGCTTTTGATCTTATGACGTTCTAGGGCATTTTATATAGGTTCCCATATTGTATATATACCAACATACTTATCTATAAAAAGCACTGAAGCTATTTTTAAAATTCTTTCACTATTTGAATGCTACATTTATCACTGATTTATATATGCTATTTTAATTGCATTGCAAATATTATGCCAAAATTATTAAAAAATAAATGTCCACCGGGGCGAAGCCGGGACGGGCCGCTAGTTACATATGTGTTCTCATACGTTTGTCTCGCACTCTTTAATGTTGGCAGTCAACCGATTCGTTTTGACATTTGTCATTTATATACGAAATAATAAATAATAGCAGCAGAGAATTTTAAAAAGGTAACGTTTATACAGATGAGATCAATAATACACACTGTATTGTTGATCTGTGCCGCTGTCATTGCCGCCAATTTTGACAGGTTGCGTCAGTGTGACCTTCTCATGTCGAAACAGGCGTCATCTTACTGGCCAGTTATAAGTTAAGTAAACGCCGACCATTAGGTAAAAAAAAAAATATACAGAATTCCTCAGAGAATAGACCAGTTGTCTTCTACAAAATATGATTACAATGTTAAAACATTCGCTTTTAAATTCAAGTGACATAACACACCTGTCATAATGACATTTGATTTGACATTTCGCGCCGTTTTTAATAGTTTACGCTGTTCTATAAGCGCTAATATCTACGTTATGTAACGTATTATTTTTATATGCAGGCATAAATAATAAGGATCTATCTTTATTTTCCCCCTGTTCTAATTTAAGTTTTTATTCTTGACCGGGTTTTGACAACTCGTGAATGCCATTAACGAATGTGACGAACACGAGTATTTGTACCTTAGTCTTGGATGTCCTATGTATTTATGTATATATCTATCTATATAAGTAAATATATCGTTGTCTAGTTACCATAACACAAGCTTTGCTTAATTTGGGACTAGGTCAATTTGTGTATTTATTTATTTTTATTTAATGATCCTTTAAGTGTTTTTTGTGAAATCCAAAAACATGTTACAACGATGTACTTGTTTTCATTAAACACTTGTTAGTCGCGTATGATTTGATCCATTGTTAGAATATAACATATTTATATTCTATGTGCTAACCCAGCTAATGATCTATCTCTGTGCCAAATGTCATTCAATTCTGTTCAGTAGTTTTTGTGTGGAAGAGTAACAAACATACACACAGACATTCTTATTCATGAGTAAGATGTCACTTTTTGGCTTCGCTGTGCAAGTTTTATTTATTTATTTATATATTTACACGTTTACATCTATTATTACAGGATTGTCCTAATACAATAGTGCAGCATAATTAATAATAATAATTAATAAGTCCAAGTCCACTCTCACGCTCCTACAAAAAGCTGCAATACTAAATACGTGTCGTCTCACACGTAAATTTGTATCATCCTTATAAGTAATATATTTATAAATATTACCCGTATATACATATGTATACCGTATATACATATACATATATATATATATATATATATATATATATATATATATATATAATGAATAGAAATGTAATCTATAAGATGTATTTCAAATAAAGAATAATAATAATCTTTATTCACTCACAAAGCATTGCTTGCTTTAAAGAAGACTGGTCACTAGATTAAGTATAAAATCTAGTGACCAGTCTTCTTTTAAGCAAGGATGTCTGTGTTAGGAGATTACGCTCTTCTAAAACTACGAGTAACATTATATGTGTGTGTGAGAGACTGTGTGTGTGAGAGACTGTGTGTGTGTGTGTGTCTCTGTGTGTGTCAATATGTAGCCTTTTTGAATTGGCTCAAAGAACAGGAGAACAAACCTAATTTCTGTGCAACTTGGTTCAGTAATGCGTGTAGTTGTTAAAAACTGGTCGACTTATATAATAATATGTATATGTATATTTCTTATCTTTAAGTTCGATTTTGTTAATATTTATGCGTCCGCTCAAATCTGTGTGCATTTATATTTTTGAATGTTCGTGTCCAGTGCCAGCGTGAACACATTTTAACACACGTTTCATATGTAAGGGTCCCCGAAGGGGTTGGCAGAGGTGTGTAGTTCCCACACAAGCACTCCTCGTCGGAGATATGTTTTAGGTGCCAACGTGTCAGATGGCGAGTCCATCGCCGTTACTCAAGCACAACTGTACATACGCCTTTGAATGTCTTCTCAGACGTATGCAGGTTTCCTCTCGATGTTTTCCTTCACCGTAAAGCTGGTGGTGTGACTAATCACTGTACTTAAGTTTAGAAAAACTCATTGGTACAATTACGTCACCTTTGCCTACCACTTAGTGACCATCAGGAGCTTTTACTTATTAACTGAACAATGGCGAGACCTAGGCCTCCAGCCAGGCACTTTAGTGCTAAGCAACACAGCTTAAACAGCTAGCTAAGGGCAGCCCCTGTGGGGTACGGACCTCGACCTTAGGGCGTTGCTGGATCGCGGGCAAGGGGGCGTCCATAAATTACGTGAGATGTTTAAGGGGGGGAGGGGGTCGCGTCAGATCACATCTAATCTTACGTTACTTTTCTGATGAAACAAAAAATATATACTATTTTGGTCCATTTAATCCAGATTGAACATGCGTAAGATTTAATCTTATAATTAAACTCTCAGCAATATTGATTACTAGTCTTAACTAGTCGTAAATAAAAGTACGAAGCAATATTTTTTTTCTTTTTACAATAAAGATCCAACGCGTTCACGTAGGAAATCCACATTTTGAAAAATCTCACGTGAGATTGGGGAATGGGGGAGGGGGTTGAATAAAATCTCACGATATCTCACCCGGGGGGGAGGGTGGGACAGAAAATTAAAAAATACACCTCACGTAATTTATGGACGCCCCCCAAGGGAGCTGGGTACTTCCTTATCCCAGAGAACATTTTTATAGCGCGATTTAAAAGGTAACACGCCATCTTGTGGCTGCCAACGAATTTCGTTTACAGAATATTTTTTTTAAACAACAAGAGTGGCAAACAAGCAAACGGCCCACCTGATGGAAAGCGTTTACCGCAGCCTATTTACGCTCACGATACCGAAGTATCACTTGCGCGTTGCCACTCTGTGTTCGGAGAGTTATAGTGTGTTGGCAGCATAATGGGTTTAATCCCTCTGCTTCCAACACAATGTAACAATCCTCTCCCCTCCCCAAGGACCTCATTACTGGAAACCTTATTCACCGCGTAGGAACACAACACAAAAAATTGTGTTATTTGTCTACGGACTTCTATAAGGTGGAGGTCCTGCCCCAGGCGGGCAGATACAAATTCGAACGGGAAACCCGTTATGACCTACGTCTCTTATTCTCAATATATCTTATTTTTTAAATGTGTTAAAAAGCGTTCGTGCAATGTATTTATTGTTAAGCGAAAAGTATTATTTTATTTATGTTTACATATCTCTTTAAGTTTAAGAAATGAAAATTGTATTCGATATTTTTATACGGATTTATTATTCGTAATACATAATCGAAATACTTATGTTAATTTAGCAGAATTACAATTTGAAATATATTTTTCTGACATGCTTTCAAACCGTGTTTTTATGCCTACACTCCTTGAAGGAAAACATCGAGAGCAGACCAAGGTTGCGCCTGCACTGCGATACCATACCACTTATACGTCAGGACGAGAGGAGGCGGCGTGGCCGAGAGGTCACAGCACTCTCCTGGCACGCTAACGACGCGAGTTCCAATCCCGACTGGGTTGAGGAGGTTTTATACATTTAAGTACAGTGATTAGTCACACCACGAGCTTTACGGTGAAGGAAAACATCGAGAGACCTGCATACGTCTGAGAGGACATTCAAAGGCGTATGTATAGTCGTGCTTGAGTAACGGCGATGGACTCGCCATCTAAAATATATGTTTGGCGGAAAGTGGATGTGTGGGGACAACTCTGCTCACCCCCCTTCGAAGACCCTTGTGGGAAAGTGGTGCAATTATCATAATAATATATTTTCTATAGCAGTCTGTAGACTTACTGACATCGCTGCTCGTCGGTTTCGAGTAGAGTTTCTTGACGTTCCCGTCCTTGAGCGTCCGATCTATTTGATCCAGGTAGTTGGAACGTGGCCTTCCTCTGCCTCTTCTTGCACACACTTTTGCTTTGTATATCTGTTTCGTCAATCTTTCTTCACTCATCCTCTCTATGTGTCCAAACCAACGTAACATGCCTTTCTTCATCTTTAAAATCACACCCTCGTTCACGCCAGTTGCTTTACGAATCTCCTCGATTCGATTTCAATAATTGAAAAAATGGGAATCAGCCTGCTTTAAATAATCAGTGTGGCCAAGCTAGGTTCAAGCTCCACAGATAAAAAATTAAACAAAACATAAATTACAAAATTCTATGTTTAATTGTTTACAAATTACGTGTTGTAAAAACATCGCATATAGCCCTCAATAACTATGTCCAAAAATAATAATAATAATAATACATTAATTTAATAATAATAATAATATACAAATGATTAAACAGAAATTCTATACACATTACTTCAAATTTAACGAAAAATGTTGTTAAGCGTGACGACCAATTTTCACTCATTTAAGTAATGCGTACAAGATTCCTTTGATTAAAACTAAGGCTGCCAGCTATCACAACATAAAAACAGCTCTTTGTGTATGGCAATGTTTTCTGCGCGAAATAATATTCGCTCACGCTTTTTTATGAATGATATTTACGCTTATATGTACATATGTATGATCATATAAATTAACATATTATTTTTATTCGATAAATAAATTATGTACAAAATGACACCAATTATTACTTCAGCTTTTTTATCCGCCGAAAACTGACAGTGCTCTTGACAGCAGTCAAAAGAAAATAAAGTTTTATAATCGTTTCTCATGACATGGCTACAAGTCCTTCAATCTCGTATCATCTTCAGAATACATTTCAAAAATGACCACTTCATCTTTAAACTGTATTAAAAAGGAAACATTGCCCGTTGAAAAATATAAAAAATAAATGCTCTGTGTGACCATCATAGAAATAAGTGAATATTTGGACAACGAATATAAAGCGTTCGATATAATATAAACAGAATTATAGCTTTATATTCTGGAATCAAAGAATAAATTGTAATAAATACTTATTATACACAGCTAAAAGAGAAATAGATAAATTCACAATAGCCGTGGTGGCCGAGTGGTTCGAGCAGTTGCCTGCGACGCAAAGGTCGCAAGTTCGAATCCCGACTGTACCAATGAGTTTTTTCTGAACTTAAGTACAGTGATTAGTCACACCACGAGCTTTACGGTGAAGGAAAACATCGAGAGGAAACCTGCATACGTCTGAGAAGAAATTCAAAGGCGTATGTATAGTCGTGCTTGAGTAACGGCGATGGACTCGCCATCTGTCACGTTAGCACCTAATATACCTCTGGCGGAAAGTGGGTGTGTGGGTATTACCTATACACCTCTGCCTACACCTTCGGGGGCCTTGTGGGAAGGCGTGAGGATTGTTCAGACTATTCGGCGATTGATGAAGCTTGATTCAGCTAATAATCTATCACTTGAGCCGAATTTCATCCAAATCCGTTCAGTAGTTTATTCATGAAAGATGGACAAACACACACACAAACCTACGCGTTTATATATAAGACACTAGCTGTCCCGCCTAGCTTCGCCCGGGTGAAAAAGATAAACTTCCTGAAATACGATCGCAGCGCCACCTATCGGGTTCAATTGTGATGTAAGCTATCCTATCTTTCAAGTTGGATCAAACTGCACACGGTGTGCAAATTTGATTGAAATCGGTTAAGTAGTTTAGGAGTCCATCGCGGACAAACAACGTGACGCGTAATATATATATATATTAAGATATTAATAAAAGATTATTATGAACAGTATTAATCTATACACTGAATTACTTTTTCCAGGGAAATACAGTTTTTTTTCTAACACACTGTATTAATATTTTTTTAATTACTCACATTAATAATACCCTCATAGATAATTTAATTTCCTCATATAATAGACAATTTCTACGTATACAAATGCATTACATATATATAAATATGCGATAAACATAGATTACAAACGATCGCTTTACAAAGTGTTTATTTTTTGCATTAATTTATTCATGACACGAGTCTTTTAGTCGCATTCATTTATTTTTTGCTTTACAAAGCTTTTCTTCTGTGTCGGACGTGGATACGAGTCCTTTGGTCGATTACAATCGACTTTAAAGTCAGATGTGATATTCACGTGTCTCAGAACAGGACAGTTGGTCAAATATATGATAAAAAGACGCAATGGAAATAAGACAAGGAAAATCCGCTCAAAGTCGACATATTTTAGAGCTTATTTTCGCTTAAAACATGTATTTTTACATGTAAAATAAAAAAATTATGTTATTTTTAACACTTCCTGAAAAACCCCATTAAACCACGTTTCTATGTGAGTATTACTCCCTTCAATAATGTCGTCATTGTGTCATCTTTAGAGATATATGTTTTATTGCATCGTCGTGAGGATATAATGACAACACGCGACAACTATAGAAGACAACTGCTGTATTTTCTGAGACGTTATGTATAGACGTACATATGCGATCAGTTTTTATATTGAATTCAATGTCATTTAACTAAATATTCACAATAAAAAAAATCATTAAAATAAATAAATCAATGGCACATGATTGAAACAAATTAATTAATTAATTGTCAAAATTATACGACCGCTTGCACAACGACGCAGCGTTTTTATGTGGCTAGAAACGCTGACATATCCAAATAAAGGCCTTAATTGCAATATAAAGAAGTACCTCGAAGACGCCGCCCACCAATGTCTAGTCGAGGGGGTCGCGGCATGCGGGCAGTATGACCCGAGTGTATTAATTGTAGTGTGCGTGTGCACTCATAGGTAATCTGTGTGTACCGACAATACTCACACATTGGTGGAAGTATAACGCAACAGGTTTTGTTATAAGCATTGCCGCACTATAAACGCCGCGTCGTTGTGTCTCTGTAGTTATTATATATTCCTAATTGATGAATATATTTATTCTAACATATTTACACCTGCATCTTCCGTCGTCGCATCGCAAGCGACTCAATCTCTGATATATGAAATTGAACTTTAATACTAAGTAAGTAAAGTTACTTTTCACTTACAAAGTAATGTGATTAACCTTTAGATAAATTGTTGAACAAAATTTGTGACTTAATTCAAAGTACTTTCTAGAATAAACTTTATATTACTAAAGTTCTTTTCTAGATAAATATCAGTCATGAGAGATGTATAATTTTGAACTTTTGATAGTGATTTTAAAACTATTACGGGAATAAAATATTGCCTTCTAGATAATTTTGATAATTAAACTTTACGTACGATATAAAGTTCTTGCGAGAATAATCACAAATTTAATTACATCAAGTTCAAAGTACTTTCTGGTATATAAATTTCCGAATACACTTGAAAAATATGATTAAAGGTTATAAGTTTTAAGGTACTAATTACGCTTTTCGCGCAAAAATGTCTCTTTAGAAGCAGTAAAAACAGCATAATTAAATAAAATATTTGTATGAACTTAATAGCGAACAAACTTACATACACAGTCAAATAAAAACTAATATAATTTACTTACATCTAGGCTAGTATATATATACCTCTAATCTTATTTGGCAGTATACTTCCGGCTTACAGTTTGACCTAGAAACAAAGAAAATTAAAATATTTTATTCAACGCCCACAAGTCCCACAGGGAACACTTATTGAACGTCACATACTAAATATAAAACTACAGTTACCACCGTTTACAAGGAAACCTGCCAGGAGAACGGCGAAACAAACTGACCGGTTTTCTTTTATAACATTTGTTCCCTTTTACGTAGGGGTAGAGAAAGATTAAAGTTACATATAAACTCTGTACAAGAGGAGCAATTCATTGCCATGCATGGCCATCATTAAAATAATCTGATGTTTTATAATAAGCCTTTTGAATTAATTTACTTTTGACAATGACATGACACGACATCAGATGAAATTACAATGACAGCTTTAAAAGGTATATAATCTATAAAAATAAATAAAATTGGAGTGTCTATTTGTATTTGTAATATTAAAATAACCGCTTTTTACTAAATGCAAGCAGGAATTAGACCTCCACGGTGGCAACTAGGTAGGAAGCAGTTGGAGTGAGACCTCCACGGTGGCACTTAGATAGGAAGCAGCTGGAGTGAGACCTCCACGGTGGCAACTAGGTAGGAAGCAGTTGGAGTCAGACCTCCACGGTGGCACTTAGATAGGAAGCAGCTGGAGTGAGACCAAAAATCAAAATCAAAATCAAAATCTTTTTATTTCACATAGGCCCAGGTGGGCACTTATAAAACGTCGAAAAAAAGAGCACGGTTCGGGTTGGTCGCTTCCATGGAGAAGAACCGGCAAGAAACTCCATGGTTACTCTTTTCAAATCATTAGGCATATACAACAATAATATTTTTTCGTTACAGCAATAGTACCCAAGTATGGGGGAACAACGTAGGCCCGACAATAGGTCGCTGCTTACTATACAAAGCATACATAAAACAAGATAATTATAACAATGTTAGCAAGATCTAAGAATCTACAAAGCCTACAATGTTCTCACATTCACAAATTAGACAAATTAAACAAGTGACACAAATATTGTCATCAGTACTGTAACTAATTCTGGTCAAGATATTGAATAAATTAAAATAAAAAAAAGTAAAATTATTATTGTAAAAAAAAACCCCGAAATGAGAAAAGAAAAGATTCAGAATAGTTAGAGACATCCACAAATTTGTGCCGTTTATGAGCTACCAAGGAAGCCGCATGCGCAGAAGGAACTAGAGCCAGACTTCTTTATCTTCAACGTAGTCCTTGATTTTATAATATGCTTTTTTAATCAGAACACGTTTGATAACGTTTTTGAACTTTACATCGGTCAGTTCTATAACTGACTTTGGCAGCTGGTTGTAAAAGCGTATACTATTTATAATAAAAGACTTGCTCGTTTTTGTTAATCTATATTTCGGGATTACAATTTCATGTTTACTGCGGGTATTTTTATTATGGCAGTCGCTTTTAATTTTGTAAATCCCTCGATTTTTGCGGACATATAAAATACATTCAAAGATATAGAGTGAAGGCAAAGTTAGTATGTCGATCTCTTTAAATTTCTCTCTGAGAGACTCGCGAGGACCCATGCCATAGATCGCGCGGACCGCCCTCTTTTGTAGAATGAAAATTGAGTCAACGTCCGCCGCTGATCCCCACAGCAGAATGCCATAGGACATAATACTGTGGAAATAAGCATAGTATACTAGCCTAGCTGTGGCTACATCAGTTAAATGCTTTATTTTCCGTACTGCATACGCAGCTGAACTTAACCGACCGGAAAGTGTTCTAATGTGCGGGCCCCACTGCAATTTTGAATCGATGGTAATTCCTAGGAATACAGTTTCCGCTATAGCATCAAGTTTGTTGCCGTCAAGATTTAAATTCAGATCCCGTTGTGTTACATTTGGTAAAGAGAACTTAAGACATTTCGTTTTGTTTGGATTCAGTAAAAGATTATTAGCTGCGAACCATTTCGAGAGAACAGTTAAACTTTCATTAACATGCAAGACATTTGTATTTTTCCTATCTATTTTAAAAATTAGCGATGTGTCATCAGCAAAGAGAATAATATCCGATAACTTGGCCATCATATAAGGGAGATCATTGATATAAACAAGAAATAGAAAAGGACCGAGAATTGAACCTTGGGGTACGCCCATCTTGACTAAGGACCCGGAGGACGTCGCCCCATTTACATTCACTTTTTGCTGTCTGTTTGATAAATATGAGAGAACAAGATCAGCAGCGAGTCCACGAATTCCGTAGTGGTGTAATTTACATATCAGTGTGTTGTGGTCGACGCAATCGAACGCTTTCGAGAGATCACAGAATATGCCAATGGCATCCTGGGACTTCTCCCAGGATTCCAGAATGTGAGTGACGAGTTTTACTCCCGCATCCGTTGTCGACCTACGCTTCGTGAAACCAAACTGTTGACTATGCAGAATGCCGTTTGAGTTGAAATGATATGACATCTGGTCCAACATGATTTTTTCATAGATTTTACTCAATGCTGGAAGCACAGATATAGGTCTATAACTAGAGCGATCATTCTTACAACCCGATTTAAAAATTGGTACTACTTTACTATGTTTCATTAGATCAGGAAACTCGCCACTGTCCAAGCATTGATTGAATATGTCTGCTAGGACAGGAGCGATTGATTCAATGATCCAAGAACCTTAACGGATATTCCCCATAAGTCTTCAGTATTTTTTATATTGAGACTTTTAAACGCGGATTTAATTGTACTTGTACTTATTGTTTTAAATTTGAAGTCTTGTATGTCCTCAGTAAAGTTTTCTTTTAAAAGAGCTTCAGCTAATGTCGAAGAAGAGGGGAGAGATTTTGTAACTTCCACTGGAATATTCGTGAAGTAATTTTCTAGTGTCTCCGCCACTTCTTGTTTATCAGAAATGGTCCGATTATCTATTTTCAACGACAATTCATTCTGATCTTGTTTTTGTGTCTTTCCAGTTTCTCTGTTAATAACTTGCCACACAGTTTTTATTTTATTATTAGAAATACCTATTTTATTAGTTATTAATAGTGATTTTGCTTGAGCGCAGACACTTTTAAATATTTTTGAATAGTTTCTAACATAATTATGGAAAGCTGGATCTGTAGTTAGAGATTTTTCATAATATAAATTGTATAAATTATCTCTGCTTTTTCTTATTCCCGCAGTGGCCCATGCACTAAATTTAGATTTAGAATTTACTTTAACTGTTTTCAAAGGACATATTTTATTGAATTCCTGGCAGACTTTAGAAAATAATGTGCCGTAGTTAATATTGGGGTCCTTTGAATCAAAACTAGTGTTTGATAGGTTGTTTACAACATTATCATTAAATGATTTTAATTTATTTTTCGTAAGAGGTCTCCACGGTGGCATCTAGATAGGAATCAGCTGGAGTGAGACCTCCACGGTGGCACCTGGATAGGAAGCAGCTGAAGGGCCTCACCTATAGGAATAGCACGGGCCTGTCATCACCACCCGGCAGATCGCGCCGCTCTGCCTCCGCCCCCGCCTCCTTGGCCTCGGAGCCGCCGCTGGAGCCCCCGCTGCCGGATACTACGCTCTCCTCGCGGTTGTACCTGCAGGGAGTTTTCTTAGGTAAATAATTTTTATTTCTGACAAGTTCTAGAAGACAATATTATAGCTGTGGCAGATGGCGAGTCCATCGCCGTTACTCAAGCACGACTATACATACGTCTATGAATGTCTTCTCAGACGTATGCAGGTTTCCTCTCGATGTTTTCCTTCACCGTAAAACTCGTGGTGTGACTAATCACTGTACTTAAGTTCAGTAAAACCCACTTGCAATGTTTGAGTTGCAGGCAACTGCTCGAACCACTCGCTGTGAATGCTCAATACAAGTTCATACAAGTTCATACAACTCTCACCCGTATATGGTGTGTTCGCTGTTCACGCAGGACGAGTATTTGAAGGGGATGGGCTGGTATCCGTACGAGCCCGCGTATGGCATGTAGCCGGGGCCCATCGTGCTGGGGACAAACACACGGGGTAACCATACAATCCCCCACGGGGTAGGCAGAGGTAGTAGAGCGCTAGTTCTCTCTAAATTTACATACCTATATACATATCATCATGCCGAAATCATGGTGAGAACAAGTTCTCTCTATTCTTACATACATAACGTAACATCATGCCATCTCACAAAGGACCCCGAAGGGGTAGGCAGAGGTATGTAGGTATGTATGTAGTTCATAGCTACATTAGCTACACACCTCGGCAACTTTCCACCAGAGATATCTACGATGGCGAGTCCACCGTTTCAAAAGGACGACTGTACATGCGAGGCGTGCAGCGTCAGGCCGGCGAGGTAGTGGGTAGTGGGGTAGTGGTGTGTGTGCTCACCCAGGGTTGGGTAGCGGCGCCAGGTCGTGTTCGGGCGAGGTAGTGGGGTAGTGGTGTGTGCTCACCCAGGGTTGGGTAGCGGCGCCAGGTCGTGTTCGGGCGAGGTAGTGGGTAGTGGGGTAGTGGTGTGTGTGCTCACCCAGGGTTGGGTACCGGCGCCAGGTCGTGTTCGGGCGAGGTAGTGGGGTAGTGGTGTGGGTAGTGGGGTAGTGGTGTGTGTGTGCTCACCCAGGATTGGGTAGCGGCGCCAGGTAGTGTTCGGGCGAGGTAGTGGGGTAGTGGTGTGGGTAGTGGGGTAGTGGTGTGTGTGTGCTCACCCAGGGTTGGGTAGCGGCGCCAGGTCGTGTTCGGGCGAGGTAGTGGGTAGTGGGGTAGTGGTGTGTGTGCTCACCCAGGTTTGGGTAGCGGCGCCAGGTCGTGTTCGGGCGAGGTAGTGGGTAGTGGGGTAGTGGTGCGTGTGCTCACCCAGGGTTGGGTAGCGGCGCCAGGTCGTGTTCGGGCGAGGTAGTGGGTAGTGGGGTAGTGGTATGTGTGCTCACCCAGGGTTGGGTAGCGGCGCCAGGTCGTGTTCGGGCGAGCCGCGCAGCGTCAGGCCAGCGAGCGCGGCGCACAGCTCACCGGCCACGTAGTAACACTGCTCCGAAAACGTCACCTTGTTCACAGTGTGGCGAATGAAGCCCGCCTGGAGACAAAAGGTTATTATTACACTAGCGGCCCGTCCCGGCTTCGCACGCGTGGACATAAGATTTTTTCATAAAAGTAAATATAGCCTACTAGCTGCGCCCGCGACTTCGTCGGCGTAGAAAGCTTTTTTACCTTTCGTAACAAAAAGTATCCTATGTTACTTCTAATACCTCCAAGAATATGTGTACAAAGTTTCGTGATGATCGGTTAAGTAGTTTTTACGTGAAAGCGTAACAAACAAACTTACATTCACATTTATAATATTAGTAAGGATATCACCTCGATTTCCCACAAGGGTCCCCTAGGGGTGTGCGGGTATTACCCACACCACCCACTTTCCTCCAAAGACACATATTATGTGCCAAAGTTACAGAAGTCGACTCCGGTCTGTGGTAAAGAGTCACCAGTCCCGACCCGAGGATCCGTTCCACGTGCTTACCTTCAGCATGTGCGAGGCGTACTTCCTGGCGAGGCGGCGGTCCCCCACGCCGGCCACGTGCTGCTGGACCCAGTCTACCACGTCAGCTCCGATGAAAGCGTTGGGGATCGTTATCTTCAACCACATGCGATCGCGGATTTCCAAGCCTGCATCAAATATTTTACTCAACATAAGGGACACCCTAACGGGGTAGGCAGAGAGTATAGAGCGCCAGTTCTCTCTAGACTTACATACCTCTTTCGCTTCGTCCACATTCATCAGTCTCTTCATACATGCTCGTCGGTTTCGAGTACTCTTGACGTTCCCGTCCTTGAGCGTCTGATCGATTTGATCCAGGTAGTTGGAACGTGGCCTTCCTCTGCCTCTTCTTGCACACACTTTGTGAACGTCACATATATCTGTATAATATATACTCACTCCCACTAGAGTCTACGAAGGTGTAGGCCGAGGTGTATAGGTAGTACTCACAGACCCACTTTCCGCCCAATATATATTTTAGACATCTCACACAAAGCCAACTTTTCACTGGAGAAGTAAGGTCCCAACATGACAGATGGCGAGTACATCGCCGTTACTCAAGCACGACTATACATACGCCTTTGAATTTCATCTCAGACGTATGCAGGTTTCCTCTCGATGTTTTCCTTCACCGCAAAGCTCGCGGTGTGACAACCACGGCCATTACCATACGGTTATCATAAACTTACCAGAATCTGGCCTCAGCATAGCGCGCACTACCAGCGCCATGTCCATGTTGACAGACAGCTGAGGCTCCAGGCCTCCCGCCGGCACTGTGCTGGCATCCGAAGCTCCCCTCTCGGACACCGAGGACACCGGGAGGGCCGACAGCGAGGGCGGCGGCGGGGGATAGGCCTCCCGTAGCGCTTGGGTGTGCGCCACCCATGCTCCTGGAGTATTTAATAAAGAGTTAGTTGTAACGTGGCCTTCAACAGATATACAAAGCAAAAGTGTGTGCAATCTTTCTTCACTCATCCTCTCTATATGTATGTCCAATGTAACATGTCTTTCTTCATCTTTACAATCACACCCTCGTTCATGCCAGTTGCTTTGTGGATCTCTTCTTCTTATAGTTGTAAATAAATAAAGACATGTTAATTTGGTTTGGACATATAGAAAGGATGAGTGAAGAAAGATTGACGATACAGATATACAAAGCAAAAGTGTGTGCAAGAAGAGGCAGAGGAAGACCTTGCTCCAATTACCTGGATCAACTCGATTGGATGCTCAAGGACGGGAATATCAAGAGTACTCAAAACCAACAAGCATGAATGAAAAGATTGATGACTGTGGAAGAAGCGAAAGAGGTATATAAATCTAGAGAGCTGGTGCCCTATACCCTCTGCCTACCCTGTTAGGGACTCGGCATGATGATATGTATATATACACAAGTACAAAACTCACCAGGGTCAATAGGTCTAACAGGCTCCGTCCTTGGGATGGTGAAGTAACCTTTAGGGTTAGGGTCCCAGCACTTGGCTACCACAAGCTTGATGGGTCCTGGCTTTTGTACCACCTCTCGCAGTACTCTGACTGCTTCATCATTCGTCATGTCCTCAAAATTAACATCATTCACCTGAAAAATATGATATGCATAATATGTACTTATACAGTGAAACCTGGTTAAGTGAGACATCAAGGGACCTGCAATGTCCTTTCACTTATAGAGGTATTCCACTTACCCAGTGTCTCAGATATACAGGTATAAATAAATATCTGTCTCATTTACAGAGGGTTCCATTAATAGAGGTGAGAATAACTAAAACTGAAGGTAATTGAAGCTCAAAATTTGTACTTACGTACTTGAAATTACGTGTGGAATTTGTGGGTAGAATAAGAATGAGTAAACAAACAATGTTATCTCAGTTACAGAGGTTTATGCATATAAAATTTACTCACTGTCTCAGTTATAGAGGTAACTATGATGATAAATCGAAAGAACAAATCCCAGATATAGAGGTTTACCTCGTCCCACTAACAGAGGTAATTCAGTGCCAAAGTGTTGGGACCTCAGCATGAGTTCCAGTTATGGAGGTTGATCCCACTTAACCAAGTTTCACTGTATATATGTTACAAGAATAATATTGTGGACATCTCACACAAAGCCAACTGACCCTAAACAGAGCCTGTACTATAGGTATCGGCGACTGATATACACACTTATATAGATGTAACAACAATAATATTGTGGACATCTCACACAAAGCCAACTGACCCTAAACTAGGCAGAGCCTGTACTATAGGTATCGGCGACTGATATACACACTTATATAGATGTAACAACAATAATATTGTGGACATTCACACAAAGCCAACTGACCCTAAACTAGGCAGAGCCTGTACTATAGGTATCGGCGACTGATATACACACTTATATAGATGTAACAACAATAATATTGTGGACAATTCATTTACATGGTTAAAACTGCTGGGCTGCATCTAGTATTTATTAGCCAAGAGTATTGCCGTCGAGTGTCACTAGTTACCGTATCAAATAATCCACATACCTGTAAAATCATATCGCCAGGCTCTATCCTGCCATCCAGGGCCACCGCCCCACCCTTCATGATACTTCCAACGTATATCCCCCCGTCACCACCCTTGTTGGACTGGCCAACTATAGATATACCCAAAAAGTTCACTGTATCCATGTTTAGGGACACTGTTATTATATGCATAGACATAGTGGAGTCAGTTATTGAGGAGTACGAAGACGTACGAGACATTACTTGTGGTCTCTTGCGTCTCCTCTGAGGTCTTTTCCTGGAGCTGACTTGTAAATGTGAGACACTGCTGCATTCTGTTAAAGCTCGGTCTACTGAAGCGTTTGTGTGTCTGCCTGTGGTGGTAGTGATCTCCGACTGGCTGTCGAAGAGACTCGTGGAGTCTAGGTCAGAACTCAGTACCGAAGCAGTCTCGTACTCCAAGCCGTGGTTGTATTTGGAGTGCCCATTGATCCTAAGACCCCGGTACTTGTATTTGTCGCAGGACGCCCTGTGGCCGAGCCTCGAGCTGATTGTGCTCTCAGTGTCCGTGCAGGTGTCTCTGGTGGCCGGCGCTGGAGGTGTCCCGTGAGTATTTGTCTTCCCCTTACCAGCGTTGCTATCCGTACACTGCGAAGCTCCGTCTGAGGGGTTTGAGCCTTCCGCAGACACGAGCCACGACACCACACGGCCGTTGAAACAAGGCAGATGCGCGTTATCATCCACAATCTCTTCTTTCACCACACCAAAATCATCGTCCATCGATTTGAAGAAAAACTTATAATTCGGCCTGTTCAATTGGTTTTTAAAGTCCAACAGTGTTACTTTCTCCGGTGATATTGGGATTTTAACTAGATAAGGGGTCTCCTCATCGTCTATATAATAAATTACTTTAGTTTCCTCCATTTTCTAAGACATATATTTATTCAATAACAACACCCCAATCTATAAATATCAGCCGCCATCACAGAAATGGCGATAGGGTTTAGTTCGTTATTCAACCGCGGTGTGGAGCTAGGGTAGCCTGTATTTTTTTTTTTTGTACATCTTCCTACGTTTGGATACACGCACCATGCAACCCAAACTTGCTATGTTAGTTGTCGTAGGGTATAATAGATCTGTGATCATACATTATATTACGTTCATTATCTATCGTATTATTGACAGCCAAGTCGAAACAGCTGACTTTGTTTGTTAATTGAATTTGAAAATTGCCGTTAACAGCAGACGTGTTGTGAGTGAACTGAAACAGTAAAAAATTCTCAAATATCCACAAGATGGTGATAAAAGTGAAAGAAAATTGGTCTTCTTCCCTGAATGAATCACTGACATCATTTACTAAAGTCGCAGAAGGTAAAAACGCTAAATGAATCTTGGCGCCAATCGTGCAGGCATACATTTAATTCAATTATCATTCATTGTTTATATTTCAGAGAAAATTAAGCGCGAAATGCAGCAAATAAAAGACATGATAAAGAATGTAGAGCTAGAGTCCCAACTGACTGCAGAATACAAACTAAAGGTGAGATATATTATTTTATGTATCCTCTAGCCTTCCCATAAGAGTCCCCGAAGGGGTAGGCAGAGGTGTATAGGCACCCTCATACCTACTATATTTATTATAGATCAAATAAATCAGAGATTATATATTATTATTATATTTACATTAATCTTTAAGCATATATTATTCCATATGTCTAAACCAACGTAACATGCCGTTCTCCATTCATCACGCAATTCCTCAAGGACAGTACCTGCATACCCGATTTTCGCGGGAGAGATATTTTTTTGATGCTAACGTGACAGATGGTGAGTCCATCGCGTTATTTACTTTACACTTTTAATATTTCTAGGGGGAGCTTGTTAGTCACTTGGACGAGCTGAACCGTCGTGGGACCGAGTTGGACAAAGCCTGCCTCAACTTTGAAAACCTACACATTACAGACAGTGATCAGAATAGGCTAGATAATGCTAAGTATGTAAACAACTGTCTGGTCTAGTGGTTAGAGCTCCTGACTGCGAAGCTTGAGGTTGCTGGTGCGAATTCTGCTGAGGGCAGATATTTGTGTGATGAACACAAGTACTTGTACCTTAGTCTTGGATGTCCTATGTATTTATGTATATATCTATCTATATAAGTACATATATATTGTTGTCTAGTTACCATAACACAAGCTTTGCTTAATTTGGGACTAGGTACATTTTTGTGGTATTTATTTGTCCCTGACAATTACCTAGGCCCTAATCAGAGTAATAGGCTTTTAGCCGTGCTGCCCTCACATACCCAAGTGCGAGCCCACATGCCCACTTGCAATTTGTATGCAGATGAAAGTCTATCTTAATTAGGAATGTGGCATTGAGTGAAATTTAATAATTAACAATTTTTTTACTTATTCATAATGAATCACAGAAACATGTTTCATTTTTAGTCATCAAAATCTTTTACTATTATAAAAAAAATATATATATATATATATATATATATATATATATTTATATATAAACTTGTATATAAAGAAAATCGCAAATCAACTGGCGTGAATGAGGGCGTGATTGTAAAGATGAAAAAAGGCATGTTACGTTGGTTTGGACACATAGAAAGGATGAGTGAAGAAAGATTGACGAAACAGATATACAAAGCAAAAGTGTGTGCAAGAAGAGGCAGAGGAAGGCCACGTTCCAACTACCTAGATCACATCGATCGGACGCTAGTTGGAAAGAGGTCTTCCTCTGCCTCATCCAGTCTATTGCAACATAAATAACTAATATCGTGCCCTCCTTTTAATATAAGCTTAATTGTTGCAGGGAGACGTACCAGCTGGCCAAGGAACTAACTTCAATCCGATTAGACTTCAGCGCTCCTCCAAATGTAGCCAAAGGATGTATCCTTTTATACAATATCTCAACTCTATGCCACAAGAGTCCGAAGGGGTGGGCAGAGGTGTATAGCTAGTACATATTATCCAGTCTCCGCCGGAGATTTATTTTAAGTATAAGGTGAATGTCTTCTCAGACGTATGCAGGTTTCCTCTCAATGTTTTCCTTCACCGTAAAGCTCGTGGTGTGACTAATCACTGTACTTAAATGTATAAAACCTCCTCAACCCAGTCGGGATTGGAACTCGCGTCGTTAGCGTGCCAGGAGAGTGCTAGAAAACCTGGTTGGGACAGTCGCTATTCGAACTTGCAATTTTCGGTGTTGCTGACAACTACTCTGCCAATACGGCTCTATAAGTATATATATATATATAGTTGTGTATGTTTGTACCTTCCTGCAAAAATTACTGAACGGAATTGGATGAAACTTTGCATACAGATAGATTATTAGCTGGATTAACACAGGATTTCTTGTAGAAAAATGTACCATGTTGCAAGTGTCCATAGCCGGCAGTTACCGCTTACCATCAGACCGACCTAAATCTATACATATAAATACAAATGGAGTGTCTGTTTGTAATATTGAAATAACCACTTTTTACTACATGCATATGAGTACATATAGCAAAATACTTTTTGTCTGTCTGTTTGTTTGTTCCGGCTAATCTCTGAAACGGCTGGACCGATTATAACGGGACTCTCTTTGGCAGATAGCTGATGTAAAAAGGAGTAACTTAGGCTTAATTTTATTTTAGAAATTAAATTAAAACTTTGTTATAATCCACGCGGACGAAGTCGCGCGCACAATTAGGTCATAATACAACTGGCCCCACCACATATATTTGAGGAACTTTTCCTGAACGAACACAGATATAAAGTCCAAGGCCCGCAAACTCCTGCAGCCGTTTGAACTGGATTTTTCATCAGGAGCCGACAGCGAAGCCCTATGGAGCCTCATCCAAGCCACGTCAGCGCCGGAGTGGCCTGTCATGGATAAGGAAAATCGACCTGACAATTAAATGTTACAATGTACTTCCTAGTAATAAATATATTTAAGCTGTAAAAACGATTTGCATACTTACATTTATATAGATGGCCAATTGACCTAGTCCCAAACTAAGCAAAGCTTGTACTGTGGGAACTGGACAACGATATACATACTTATATAGATAGGCAATTACCTGCAATTACACACAAATTGACCTAGTCCCAAACTAAGCAAAGCTTGTACTGTGGGAACTGGACAACGATATACATACTTATATAAATAGGCAATTACACACAAATTGACCTAGTCCCAAACTAAGCAAAGCTTGTACTGTGGGAACTGGACAACGATATACATACTTACATAGATAGGCAATTACACACAAATTGACCTAGTCCCAAACTAAGCAAAGCTTGTACTGTGGGAACTGGACAACGATATACATACTTATATAGATAGGCAATTACACACAAATTGACCTAGTCCCAAACTAAGCAAAGCTTGTACTGTGGGAACTGGACAACGATATACATACTTATATAGATAGGCAATTACACACAAATTGACCTAGTCCCATACTAAGCAAAGCTTGTACTGTGGGAACTGGACAATGATATACATACTTATATAGATAGGCAATTACACACAAATTGACCTAGTCCCAAACTAAGCAAAGCTTGTACTGTGGGAACTGGACAACGATATACATACTTATATAGATAGGCAATTGCACACAAATTGACCTAGTCCCAAACTAAGCAAAGCTTGTACTGTGGGAACTGGACAACGATATACATTACTTATATAGATAGGCAATTGCACACAAATTGACCTAGTCCCAAACTAAGCAAAGCTTGTACTGTGGGAACTGGACAACGATATACATACTTATATAGATAGGCAATTCCACATAAATTGACCTAGTCCCAAACTAAGTAAAGCTTGTACTGTGGGAACTGGACAACGATATACATACTTATATAGATAGGCAATTCCACATAAATTGACCTAGTCCCAAACTAAGCAAAGCTTGTACTGTGGGAACTGGACAACAATATACATACTTATATAGATAGGCAATTACACACAAATTGACCTAGTCCCAAACTAAGCAAAGCTTGTATTGTGGGAACTGGACAACAATATACATACTTATATAGATAGGCAATTACACACAAATTGACCTAGTCCCAAACTAAGCAAAGCTTGTACTGTGGGAACTGGACAACAATATACATACTTATATAGATAGGCAATTACACACAAGTTGACCTAGTCCCAAACTAAGCAAAGCTTGTACTGTGGGAACTGGACAACGATATACATACTTATATAGATAGGCAATTACACACAAATTGACCTAGTCCCAAACTAAGCAAAGCTTGTACTGTGGGAACTGGACGACGATATACATACTTATATAGATAGGCAATTACACACAAATTGACCTAGTCCCAAACTAAGCAAAGCTTGTACTGTGGGAACTGGACAACGATATACATACTTATATAGATAGGCAATTACACACAAATTGACCTGGTCCCAAACTAAGCAAAGCTTGTACTGTGGGAACTGGACAACGATATACATACTTATATAGATAGGCAATTACACACAAATTGACCTAGTCCCAAACTAAGCAAAGCTTGTACTGTGGGAACTGGACAACGATATACATACTTATATAGATAGGCAATTCCACACAAATTGACCTAGTCCCAAACTAAGCAAAGCTTGTACTGTGGGAACTGGACAGCGATATACATACTTATATAGATAGGCAATTCCACACAAATTGACCTAGTCCCAAACTAAGCAAAGCTTGTACTGTGGGAACTGGACAACGATATACATACTTATATAGATAGGCAATTCCACACAAATTGACCTGGCCCCAAACTAAGCAAAGCTTGTACTGTGGGAACTGGACAACGATATACATACTTATATAGATAGGCAATTCCACACAAATTGACCTAGTCCCAAACTAAGCAAAGCTTGTACTGTGGGAACTGGACAACGAAATACATACTTATATAGATGGTCAATTTGTTCCCAAACTAAGCAAAGCTTGTACTGTGGGAACTGGACAACGAATATATATACATACGTATAATCTCGGCGAGTTTCTCACGGAATAGACGGAGAGAGTAAAGCGCATGTTCTCTAGTCTTACATGAATCTTTCACTTCATCAACATTCATCAATCTTTCATTAAGATCATGTTCACCGGTTTCGAGTACTCTTGACGTTCCCGTCCTTGAGCGTCCGATCTATTTGATCTAGGTAGTTGGAACGTGGTCTTCCTCTGCCTCTTCTTGCACACACTTTCGCTTTGTTTATCTGTTTCGTTAATCTTTCTTCACTCATCCTTTCTATATGTCCAAACCAACGTAAGCTGTCTCTCTTTATCTTTACAATCAGGCCATCGTTCACGCCAGTTGCTTAATGATCCTCATTATTTGGAATTAGATGTTTTTTCCACACCCTTCTTGAAGAACTCCATGCTGTACTCTCCAGGGAAAACCTCAACGGGGAGCTCATTCCACAGCCTGAGCGTTCGCGGAAGGAAACTCCTTTGAAACCGCGCAGTGCGAGACATTTAGCATAGATATTCTCACCTCAAATTAACAAACGCGTAGGACAACTTTGATTTGTAAAACATGCACGTTTCCGGTATCCGGACGTGACCGAACTCGTACGTGGGCCCCGTCGGTGAGGATTGGGCGGCCGACTGTGATGCTGTGTCTGCGTCCGGACCTTCTGAGTGTTGCGGAAGTAGGTTCTTCCGGAGAGATAGAGTGTAGAGAGAGTAAACGTCTCGTCTGGGGAAAAAACATAATTCTTACTTTTACTTACTTAAACATAACTTTATATATCTACACTAATATTATAAAGAGGAAGGCTTTGATTGTTTTTTGTTCGTTTGTTTGCAATGAATAGGCTCCGAAACTTATTGTCCGATTTGAAAAATTATTTCACTGTTGGGAAACTACACTCCGGTGAACATAGGCTATATTAAATTTTGAAAAAAAATACTCCAACTAAAGATCTAAAGATAATAATAAATAATATATCCTCACACACACCCACCCACTCCCACAAGGGTCCCCGAAGGGGTAGGCAGAGGTGTATAGGTAATACCCACACACCCACTTTCCGCCAGAGGTATATTAGGTGCCAACGTGACAGATGGCGAGTCCATCGCCGTTACTCGAGCACGACTATACATACGCCTTTGAATTTCTTCTCAGACGTATGCAGGTTTCCTCTCGATGTTTTCCTTCACCGTAAAGCTCGTGGTGTGACTAATCACTGTACTTAAGTTCATTGGTACAGGCGGGATTCGAACTTGCGACCTTTGCGTCGCAGGCAACTGCTCGAACCACTCGGCCACCACGGCGATCTAAAGATCTAAACTTAAATTCCAATAATGTAACCCAAGGTGTGAAAAATTTACCAAAAAACTTTATTACATCGCGTGCGCTGCGATAACTATTGATTATAGAACCAAATAATGTACTACGTCTTTACAAAACATAATATAATTATCTACAAAAAATATCGCCATGAAAATTATGTCCACCCGTGCGAAGCCGGGACGGACCGCTAGTATTTACATATTCGTATGTATTTAGTTGCCAACGTGACAGTGGCGAGTCGTCATCTCTCTAACACCACATACATCTTTGAATATATATATATATATCTTCCCACAAAGGTGTCTGAACGGGTAGGCAGAGGGTAACAGCGTCTTGTCGTCGAAGATATATTTAGGTGAAGATGAATGTGGCCGAATGAGTTTCTTGAGCGAACGCTCAGACTGTGGAATGAGCTCCCCGTTGAGGTTTTCTCTGGAGGGTAAGGCATGGAGTGTTTCAAGAAGGGCGGGAGCCCTACCCTGGCGGTCTACCCTGGGTTCATGTAAAGGCTTTTGATACCACAAAAATGCTTTTCATCAGGGATAATCATGCTGTTCGCCTGATTAAAAGCAGTTACTGCCTATGGACGCTTGCAACACCAGGGGTATCACTCGCGCGCTGCCGACCCTGCAGGAATCTCTCCACACCCTTCTTGAAGAACTCCATGCTGTACTCTCCAGGGAAAACCTCAACGGGGAGCTCATTCCACAGCCTGAGCGTTCGCGGAAGGAAAGTCATTTAAAACGCGGTGCAAGACCTTTATGGTTGCAAGGTATGGGGATGAATTCCCGTCGCATCTTGTCGAACAATTCAACAGAACATGGATCACCTCCTGTGATTGAAGACCGGCATATCTCTCCTAACACTTGCCAGTTTGTCCGAATCGATGTCGGCCACAGCGTATGTGGGGGTCTCGGTACGACAGTCCACCAGCACTGTACCCCAGGGATCTAGTATAAAAAAAAAACCATACAGAATGTTTATTGAAATCAATACATATAAATAAAATTGATATGAATGCATATGAAGCCGTGGTGGCCGAGTGGTTCGAGCAGTTGCCTGCGACACAAAGATCGCAGGTTCGGATCCCGACTGTACCAACGAGTTTTTTATGAACTTAAGTACAGTGATTAGTCACACCACGAGCTTTACGGTGAAGGAAAACATCGAGAGAAAAACCTGCATACGTCTGAGAAGCAATTCAAAGGCGTATGTATAGTCGTGCTTAAGTAACGGCGACGGACTCGCCATCTGTCACGTTGGCACCTAATATACCTCTGGCGGAAAGTGGGGTATTACCTATACACCTCTGCCTACCCCTTCGGAGACCCTTGTGAGAAGGCGTGAGGATATTTCTATTACTTGCATATGGATGTATACACGGTAAATATAGCAAAATCCAATTTTTTTTTCTGTCTATCAGTCTGTTTGTTCCGAGTAATCTCTGAAACGGCTGGACCGATTTTGACGGGACTTTCACTGGCAGATAGCTGAGGTAATAAGGAGTAACTTAGGCTTAACTTTCATTGTAACAAATTGAACAAAAACTTCTTAGTTAAATTCCACGAGATCGAAGGCACAGTTAGTATAAAATAGAATTCTACGCGAGACACAACTTACCTATACAAAGCGCATGGCCGTAGGATCGTCGCTTGGCGTTATGCTCGCCACACTGCGCCGCACAGACCACGTAGCACTGGTTCTCTATCGCACGCGCTCTACGTGACGAAATATACTATTGGCAACACTAACACGAATAACATTACAATAGATTTATGTACCAAAGACTTTTCCGAACTTAAGTGCAGTGATTAGTCACACCACGAGCTTTACGGTGAAGGAAAACATCGAGAGGAAACCTGCATACGTCTGAGGCGTATGTATAGTCGTGCTTGAGTAACGGCAATGGACTCGCCATCTGCCACGTTGGCACCTAAAATATATCTCTGGCGGAAAGTGGGTGTGTGGGTATTACCCATACACCTCTGCCTACCCCTTATGGGAAGGCGTGAGGATACTAGATTTCTGTAGGTTCATTATGGCTTGCGATACTTCCATTGTTGCAAGCGCCCATAGGCGGCGGTAACCGCTTACCATCAGGCGCGCCGAATATTTGTTTGCCAATATTGTAGTATAATAAAGAAAAGGAGAACTTTGGCTCCGACTCTTCCAGATATGTCAAGGGGGACAGAATAATAAAAATATACTCAATTGGCAACACTAAAGAGACCACGTGTTGGGTCGGTAGGTCCGACAGAATAGGGCCAAAGTATTACCAGATATATTTTAAGGTCCAAAGGGGTGGGCAGAAAAACTCTTTGTTATTCGAACACGTCTTATTAAAATACCTTAGCAGTACATGCCAATGAGCCTCGCCAGTGGCCTGAGTAAACGCCGAAGGATAGGTCAGCAGTTCAGCACCCATGATGCTGAGAGCAGTGGCTAGCTCAGGAAAACGCATGTCATAGCAAATCGCCATTCCTGGGGGACGAAAGAGACAGATATATTTCACCAATCTGACACATATGAGTCACATTCAAGTAAGAGTGTCTGCTGTGACGTATAGGGAGGGCAAAGAGATTGCGCTGAACAGAGCCGGTGAACGGTTACCATCATGCTAGCCACCAAGGCGGAACGGAAAAGCCACACCCAGCCTCCCGACAGGTAGGTCAAACAAGCAAGCGGTCCGCCTGATGGTAAGCGGTTACCGCCGCCTATGGACGCTTGCAACACCAGGTGTATCACTCGCGCGTTGCCCTGCAGGAATCTTATAGTATGTATTATATATGTAGATCTAATAATAAAAATGATATATATATAAATACGATATATAGAAATATATACCACGAAATAAGAGCCGTGGTGGCCGAGTGGTTCGAGCAGTTACCTGCGACACAAAGATTTTAAGTTCGAATCCCGACTGTACCAATGAGTTTTTCTGTACTTAAGTACAGTGATTAGTCACACCATGAGCTTTACAGAGAAGGAAAACCTGCATACATTTGAGAAGAAACTCAAAGGCGTATGCATAGTCGTGCTTGAGTAACGGCGATGGACTCGCCATCCGTCAAGTTATATTTATTTATATTTTAATTTATTCTCTATAATTTGGCACTTAAAATATATCTCTGGTGGAAAGTGGATGTGTGATCTGCCTACCCTATAAGGGACCCTTTTGGGAACGCGTGGAAATATAAAGGCATAATATGCAGGTTTCTTCTCGATGTTTTCCCTCACCATAAACCTCGATGTGACTAATCACTGTACTATAGATCAGGAAAACTAATTGGTACAGGGATTCAAGCTTGCGATGTTTGTGTCGTTGGCAACTAGAACCGCACCGATCCAAATAATAAGAACAGTTTTCTCACCCAGCCTCCCGACAGGAGTGTGCACGGGCGTGACAACATGTCCTCCGGCGTGTGAGAAGTCACTCTCCTTGAGTCTCACCCCCTTCTCAGGTATTTCAACATCGAAGAGGTGCAGCTTCCTATACGCCTGCACTATGTCACCCTTGTCGTTTATAATTACGTGTGTATTGAACATTTTTGTAGGGTCTGCTTCGTCCTGAGGATGTTAACGCATGAGGAAGTAACTGATGGTAAGCAGTCACCGTGGGCTATGGGATAGTCTATGGGATGGTGGCCGTGTGGTTCGAGTAGTCGCCTGCGACACAAAGATTGCAATTTTTAATCCCGCCTGTACCAATGTGTTTTTCTGATTTTAAGTACAATGATTAGTCACACCACGAGCTTTACGGTGAAGGAAAACATCGAGAGGAAACATGCATACGTCTGAGAAGCATTTCAAATGCGTATGTATAGTCGTATTTGAGTAACGGCGATGGACACGACAGATGGTCGTTGGCACCTAAAAATATATCTCTGGCGGAAAGTGGGTGTGTACCTATACCCCTTGTGGGAAGGCGTGAGGATATAATATTATATAAGAATTATACTATATATAATAATAACAGACAGACAGAGTTCCATTCAAAATTACTAAGAAATAAACACTCACTTTCTCATGCACTCCTCCCATGGAAAGCCAAACTTTGTGCTTAGCCGCCAGTTCCCTGTATTTGGCGACAGTGCTGCCACCTAGTAGCGGCTCGGAGAACTTCACTATATCCTGTTTGTTGGCGCAAATATAGTCGCATGCTTCCGGGAAGAATATCATCTGTGGATATACGTAAATAAGGCGTATGTATAGACGTGCTTGAGTAACGGCGATGGACTCGCCATCTGTCACGTTGGCACCTAAAATATATCTCTGGTGGAAAGTGGGTGTGTGGGTACTACCTATAGACATCTTTCTGCCCCTTGAGGGAAAGCGTGAGGAAATAAATATATAAATATACTCCAGCTACTATTTATATACCAAATTTCATTCGAATACATTTAGTAATCTATATACATTTATATACTTATATTATTATTATTATTTTATTATCATATTATATTGTATTATTTAGCATATTATCATATTATTATCATATTATTATCATATTATATCATATTATATTATATTATATTGTATTAAGCCGTGGTGGCCGAGTGGTTCGAGCAGTTGCCTGCGACGCAAAGGTCGCAAGTTCGAATCCCAACTGTACCAATGAGTTTTTCTGAACTTAAGTACAGTGATTAGTCACACCACGAGCTTTATGGTGAAGGAAAACATCGTGAGGAAACCTGCATACGTCTGAGAAGAAATTCAAAGGCGTATGTATAGTCGTGCTTGAGTAACGTCGATGGACTCGCCATCTGTCACGTTGGCACCTAATATACCTCTGGCGGAAAGTGGGTGTGTGGGTATTACCCATACACCTCTGCCTACCCCTTCGGGGACCCTTGTGGGAAGGCGTGAGGATATTTATTTATTTATTTATTTTTTTTATATTGTATTATTACATTTAGTATTTTTTGTGTAAAAGAGGAATGAACATGTTTTCAAACATTTACATTTATATCAGTAATCTTACAAATCTTACTAATATTATAAATGTGTAAGTTTGTAAGTTTGGATGTTTGCGGTTCTTTCACGGCAAAACGGCTGAACCGATTTGACTGAAAGTTGAAATTGTGATGGATTTGGCTTATACCTAGGAATAGGACATAGGGTACTTTTTTTTTATCCCGAAAATTCAAAGTTCTAATATTAAAAAGTATGACACTCTTTCACGGCATAGTGGCTGACCCATTCTAGCAAGAAAATTTCCAAAGTTACTTATTCGAACTCCTTCGAGCATAAGCTAGTTGGATAATGTTCTTCAACTTACCTGCACATTTTCCTTAGCGGCATCACTTACAAGCTGAGTGACAACTTGTAAATTTGCAGCTTTATCTGCAACAGATGTCATCTGACATACTGCTATTCTCTTGCTCATTTCTACTTTGTCACTGAGATATCTCAGACCCTTTGACTTGATCACTCGTTTTAGGAGATTCAGGGTCCAATGCTGAGAACAAAATGAACTAGATATATTAAATACTAGCTGTGTCGCGACTTCATTCGCGTGGAATGAAGGCATGAAAAGATATTTAAGCAATTTTCCTTCAACTAGGTGAAGTTTGCCGAAATTATTGTGGACTTAGATATGCATGTTTACTTTTTATTGTCCTTATCATGTATAAACCGCCTTGTGATATCGTAACTACTGATAATAACCAAGTTGGTGTTGTTTTAGTAATGAAAAAGCCTCATAATTACTATATTATTAACGCAAATTAAGTAGGAAAATAACTAACCTGCATCATACAACACTGTAAAATATTTTATTAACTACTTCTTTATCTTACAAACAACAAAATAAAGTACACAGTCTGACATTCATCAATCAAACAAAATCATATTTTTGTTGATACAGCGGCTCCGAATCCTATAATTTTCTTTTGGGGTTCCGTTCTGTAATTTCATACTCTGGTTTGGTATATGTATACTCTTGCTTGACATTTACCCTTATATTATCTGCGAATCCAGAATCCTGCCAAACGCAGAATAAGTAAAGTTAAATAAAACTACGGAAGACTTCATTTACCACTATTTCAATTACCGTTCAAATTAGGTATTACAGTCAGAATCCCACGGTTCTTAATAGTGTGAAAATATAGTGTAGAACTGTAGAATAAAATAATTGTGCAATTTACATCTTTAAACAGTCTAAAGATTATACAGCGCACTCAACGCCTCCACCAACTACCTAATTGTTTGACTTACATTCAGTCGTGCACCGGTATCAAACTTAAATAATGCATATATACACGGAACCTTCAAAGCATATAAGTTGTACTCCCACTTGGCAGACCATATTATAAATGTCAGCTTGACAGCTGTCGTTAATATTCCAAGATAAAGGAAGTGTTCCGTTCATTTTGTAGTCCTTAGGTCTTGCACACATAGCTTGCACATTAATTCCATATCGAGACAGACAGGAATATATAAAAAATAAATAAATAGTTTGGTGAATATAAGTAGGACAATAAGTAGGACACAATATTTAAGGGAATTTTATGGCTGTTTAAAAGAAATGCACATTGCGGTAAAAAAATATGTACATTTCGTACAATGAAACGTTACGAAATCGGAAACTCAGAAACCAAGTCAGGAACATATAAAAATATACAAATTATTATCTTCTAGTGTGACTAATTTTCAGAACGATATTTATTTTAAACAAATTAAGTTTATGATAATTTAGAAACACGAAGATGTATGGTAATTAAAAATCTTTGTACCTACAACATATTATCGAACTGCCATATATGATATGAGTATTCGAACACACGCTTAGTCTAGAAAAATCGTAAAGGACCGTCCGCCCGAGAGAGAGAACAAAAAGATTCAGACTTTTTGTTTTGTGGTATAAGTAATTAATATTTTTCTTTAAATTCGAGATTTAGTCACAGCATTTAAAGTCACATTACTAGAAAATGAATGAAACGAAAGATAACGTCATAAATAGCGAGGTAAGTTATCTTTTGTCTTCTTGCGATATGTCCTGAACCAATTCCTAAACTAACGAAATAAATATAGCAACTTTATTTTTAGCTATTTTTATTGTTTTATTTTGTAATTAGGACAATAGGAGTCGCACGACGATCATGTTAAATCGGTCTAGCTAGCTTTCTGAAATTAAGACTATATTTTCTTTGAAACTAATACTTTTACTTTATTGTATATGTACTTACTTTATACTTACTATATCTTCACGACTAAATGAATCCGCGAAGGTCGCTTCATCGCCCTTCCTTCTTCTGTCTTCAAGATTTTATCAAACATATGCAAATTTCTTTACGAAATTTTTTTCCTTACGATATTTTCTTTCGACCTAAAGCTCTGCATGTTAAATCACTGAATTGAGGTTCACTTATTATTACATCAGAGTTACATCCCAGTATCTACAAATCAAACTATTTTCTACAGACAAAATTTTAAGGCTTATTTAATTGAACAACAAGGATGGCTTGGACTCGTCACAACATGCACAGTATTGCTTTCTGCACCAGGCCCTTGATCCAACTGTCTATGCAGAGCCTCATCAGATGTTGGACTGGGCCCATAACCCAACAGGACTGTAGATAGATTGAAAGTCCTGTAAATTCAGAGTTATATATATACATATCATCACCCCAGGTCCCTAACGGGGTAGGCAGAGATTATAGAGTATATTTAATATATATTCAGAGTTAATCCTATTTATTTAAAGTAGAGTACAGTAATTCTGCACATAGCTCTCACAGACAGAATAGTACTGCCAATATAATAATATATAACTGTTACTTACACCCTATACTGTAACTTTTGGTTGGTTGGTCAGAGGCTCTTTGTCAAGAATACTCTAAACTGGTGGGCATGTATAAAGAGACTGATGAATGTGGACAAAGTCAAAGAGACATTTAAGTCCAGAGAGAACTGTTTACACCAGGGGCTTCGTGTGATGATTTTATGTATGTACATATTATATACATAATAATGTAATATATCCTCACGCCTTCCCCCAAGGGTCCCCGAAGGGGTAGGCAGAGGTGTATAGGTAATACCCAAACACCCACTTCCCACCAGAGGTATATTAGGTGCCAACGTGACAGATGACTAGTCCATCGCCATTACTCAAGCACGACTATACATACGCCTTTGAATTTCTTCTCAGACATATGCAGGTTTCCTCTCGATGTTTTCCTTCACCGTATAGCTCGTGGTGTGACTAATCACTGTACTTAAGCTCAGAAAAACTCATTGGTACAGTCGGGATTCAAAATATATACTGAAAATTATTATGAGGTTTTTGTTTCAGCCTGTAAAACCGAAAATTAAACATGACTGGTACCAAACTGAAGCACAGGTAGTAATAACTGTGCTGATCAAGAATGCTCCTAGTGATAAGGTGAAACTGCACTATGGAGATAGAACTGTGAGTATTGATGCTAAGCACATATTTGGTATTTTCCCTCATACACTTTCCATCAGAACTATAATATAGGTGCCAATTTGTCAGATGGCGAGTGAATGACCATTACTCAAGCAGTACATTTATTTATTTATTTATTTATTTATTTATTTATTTAACATATATGAATGACTGTCTTTGAATGTCTTCTTTAACATAATAATATGCAGTTTTTCTCTTGATGTTTTCCTTCACTGGTGGTGTTTATTTATTTATTTATAAGGTACACCAACAATACACATATTAAACATTCAAGTACACTTAATCATTAAAATAATGCCCTGATCAGTGTATCAATGACAGGTATACACAACAAACACGTTATATAGCTACACACTACATAAGAGCCGTGGTGGCAGAGTGGTTCGAACAGTTGCCTGCGACGCAAAGGTCGCAAGTTCGAATCCCGACTGTACCAATGAGTTCTTCTTAACTTAAGTACAGTGATTAGTCACACCACGAGCTTTACGGTGAAGGAAAACATCGAGAGGAAACCTGCATACGTCTGAGAAGAAATTCAAAAGGCGTATGTATAGTCGTGCTTGAGTAACGGCGATGGACTCGCCATCCGTCACGTTGGCACCTAATATACCTCTGGCGGAAAGTGGGTGTGTGGGTATTACCTATACACCTCTGCCTACCCCTTCGGGGACCCTTGTGGGAAGGCGTGAGGATATATTATATATTTATTATATATAATTGATAATTATAAAAGTAGAATAATAAAATAAGTATAGAGAATAATGACAAATTGTTTCAACTTTAATTACCTAATATAAATGTAGATGTTCTTTTAGTACAGTTTTTAGGTAACCCAATGGATGGTGGTATATATCTACATTACGCAAATTACCGCAGTGCTAATTATACTCGTAACAAACTGGTGTTACTGATTACTGTACTTAAGTTCTGTAAAACTCATTGGAACTGTTGGGATTCGAACGTGCAATGTTTGTTGTGGGCCACCTGAACTACTCACCTACTCTAACCTAACCTCTCATACATACATACATAAAACTTGTAATTCTATTTCAGCTTTCCCTTACAAGTGCCCTCCCAAGTACTGATACAGAATATAGTTTAGAATTAGAATTAGCCCACGAAATAGTACCCTCCATGTGCACTCACGTGGTGACACCATCAAAGATTGAGGTCAAACTAAGAAAGAAGGAGGGCTTGAGGTGGACGCAGCTCGAGGGGGAAGCAGGGCTTGTCACGGCGAAGGCCATACCCCAAGGTTTGAAACATATTTCGCTCTTTTGATCTATCCGCGTACCGGGTCGTATGTACTGCGTAATATTATATTTAATTAGTGCATATTTTTTCTGGAATAGAACATTTTATATACTACTAGAGGCCCGTCCCGGCTTAACTGGGTAGACATTTTTTTTTAAAACGTTTTGGCATATTTTGTTCAGTGTTATTGTAGTATTCAAATGGTGAAAGAATTTTTTAAATCGGTCCAGTACTTTTCGAGCCAATTCCTTACAAACATGCTTACATACAAATCTTTCCTCTTTATAATATTAGTATATAATAATATATCCTCACGCCTTCCCACAAGGGTCCCCGAATGGGTAGGCAGAGGTGTATAGGTAATACCCACACACCCACTTTCCGCCAGAGGTATATTAGGTGCCAACGTGACAGATGGCGAGTCCATCGCCGTTACTCAAGCACCACTATACATACGCCTTTGAATTTCTTC